>WSXT02231799.1:0-16203 GCA_011762715.2 Neuroterus valhalla | reverse complement strand
GAAAGCTTGTTTACATTGTTCATTGCAAATTCATCCTTTTTGTGTTAAAAAATCAACTACTTGTTTGGAATTTAAACCTGTTTGTTGAAAATCAAATTTTCTCGTTAGTTAACGTTGCATTATTTCGATTCAAAATTCATCTCCGGTTAAAATTCTAACTACTTTGTTAAAAATCAATTTATCTTTTTGATGGAAATTCAAGTATTTAGTTGAACGTTGATTTTTTAATTTGGGAATTATTAAACTATTTCTTTGAGAGTGAACTTCGTGGAAAATTTGCCTTTTCTGTAGAAAATTAATCTTTATGATCCAAAATTCATCTTTGCTGAAAATACATCTATTCATTTGAAGATCCATCATTCATACCTGAAAACTTATCGGTTTGGTTCAAAATCAATTTCGTTCACTGAAAATTCAACTGTTTCATTTTTAGTAGAAAATTGATCTTTTCTAGTTCAAATTCGACAGTTTGGTGAAAATTTGTTTTTTTGAATTGAAAATTCAATTATTTTGTTGAAACTCCACATATTTTGTTGAAAAGTCGATTTTCTGGTAGAAAATTATGTTTTTCTTCCGAAGTTAATATTTTATTAAAAATTCTTTTTACGGTTAAGAATTCAAGCTATACAGTCAAACATTTTTCATTTTAGTCGAACATTCAGTTAGTTGAAAACTCTTATGTTTGGTTTAAAATTAATTTTCCAAGCCCAAAATGTCACTATTCTATTTTTGTTGAAAATTTTTATTTTTATAGTTCAAATTTCAACCGTTTTGTTGGAAAATTGTATTTTTTGGTTGAAAAGTTATTTATTGTCAAAACTTGAACTATTCTAGTTAAACGTTCACCATTTCAGTTAAACATTTGTCTTTTTGGTGTAAAATTCAACTACTTTAGTTACTAGTTTGTTACTAGTTTACAATTTCATTTGATTCTTCGTCATTTTGTGCATAAATATAATAATTTGTTTGACAGTTTTTTTTGTTTGTTGAAAGATAGTTTTTATTGTTATAAGTAATTTTAGATTTACTTAGATTTATCTAGATTACGTCATGAATAAAAAATAAATGTTTGCGTTTTGCGACAAATATAAATATATTACTCCTAGTTGACCGGGAAAACTGAAAAAAATAAAAAGGAAGAACCGGGATATGACCGGGATTTTGAAATCGTCCGCCGAATCGACACCCGGAGATTTCATTATATCCGCGAAAGTCGATTTTCACATAAAACCAATAAAGGTGGCCAGTTGGTCGTGAGAGCTGAAGCATGCTTTTTGGACCACTCTGAAGATGTTATGTAAAAGAGAGTTTAATAAATATCGTAAATATAGAGGAGAGGCGTTCTGTGAAGACTCAAAATCGTAAAAGGGAGAGAGTATAAACAAATATTGCAACTATTGCACCGAAAAACAATACCTTCTCATTATGATGAGAATGTAAAAATTGATCGTATTCTGCTTATCTGACCTTTACCGAAAAAAACGGCTTTTTGGATTTTGTTTAGGATTTAAATGTTCATTTATTGAATTTTCTCAGTAAATTATGTAAATATTCAATACTTCAAAAATTGATGTTAAAATTTCCAACAGTGTTGAATTTTGAATAATTGGGATAAAGATAGTAATTGATAGAAAAAAATACAAGAATTTACCTAATAGATTTTAAAAATTTGAAAGAATTTTGAATACCTTAGTGTGAAATTTCAAATCCTTCCAAATCCTTTTGAATAAAAAATTCCATTTCAAGTTTTCTTCGATTTGCAACAGTTGAAAATTCAACAATCTAAAATTCAGTTTCCAATGTTATTCATTTTTTTAAAGTTAAGGTTTCAACGGTCGGAGATTCAAAATAAAGTGAATCTCATATATTTACATATTGTGCATGAGATTTTTGTAAATAAACATTTCAATCCATAAAAGGAAAATTTGGAAGAGTCGATTTTTTTAGAAACGCGGGTCGTCATCATTTTTTGAATATCCAACAGTTAACATTTCCTCTTTTGTTTAAAAATTCTTTCTTATAGGTAAATTTCGTCTTTTTATTATAAAGTTTAGCCCTTTTGGTTGATGTTTTAAAATCTTCCGATCTTCCCATATTCAACTTTTTTGTTGGAGATTTGTCTTTTTGTCTTCAAATTCAAACAATTTCATTGAAATTGTTATTCTTTGTTGCTTGAATCACTGAAAATTATTCTTACTTGGGAATTCAACTTTTCTGTCAATTTTCATCTTTTTGGTTTGGGACTTTTTTTTCTTTTTGGTAAAAATTTCTGCTTATTACCTTTTTGTTCAGAAATTCAACTATTTGGTTGAAAATTTGAAATTTTGTTAAAATTTTTTTTTGCTAGAAAATTAATTTTTTTGGTTCAAAATCCATCTTTTCGATAGAAAATTCGTTTAATTAGTTTAAAGTTGAGCTTCTTTGTAGAGGATTAATTTTTTTGTTCGTCGATTCGTCATTCCCGCTGAAAATTGCTCCTTTCCATTCAAAATGTATCTTTTTTGTTGACAATCCATGTATTCTTTCAAAAATTCAACCTTTTTGTAGTTAAATAGTCCTTTTAGCTTTATATTCCAACAATTTGATTAGAATCTTTATTCTTTCTGGCTAGAATGACTGAAAAATCTTTCTTGGTCAAAAATTCAAGTCCCTTATTATATTCCGTCTTTTTTGGTTTTAAACTTCATTTCTTTCTGCCAGGAAAATAATTCTTTCGTTTGTAGATTCGTAGTTTTAGTTGTGATTGTATCTTTCTTTGTTGATAATTCAACTACTTGGTTGAAAATTAAACTTTTTTTGCAGAAAACTAATCTTTTTGGCTTCAAATCTCAACAATTACATCGAAATTGTTATTCTTTCTGGGCTGAATTACTGACAAATCTTTCTTGGTATATAATTCAAGTTTTTTGTTTAATTTTGTCTTCTGTTTTAGGTCTTTATTCTTCCAATAAATATGTTTGCTAATCATCTTTTTTTGTCAATTATTCATATTTTTTATTTAAAATATATATTTTTGGGTTAGAATTCGACTACTTGGTTGAAATTGATTTCCTTTATAGAAAATTGATTTTTTTATTTCGGATTGGTCATTTTAGTCGAAAATTCCTCTACTTGGTTGAAAATCTATTATCTTCAGTTGAAAATTCAACTTTAGGTTGAAACTTCGGGTATTTTGTTAAAAATTTGTTTTTATCATAAAAAAAATCAAGAGTTGATGTATTCAAAAACTCTTTGCGATTGGTAAATAGTTATTAGTAGTCATCTTTTTAAATCTCAGTAGGGAATCGGTGAGATTGAAGAAAAAATTTCATCTGTGATCATCTCCTTGTTAGATGAAGTCTTCGGAACAGTTATTTACTTACAGCGAAATATGAAAGAAATTGCCCTCGTATAAACGTTCTTTATTAGATTAAAAGTATTTCTCACGCTTTTTGACATTTCAAAAACCAGTTTTTGACTGATTTAAATTGCTACTTTCGAATAATTTCCAGGATGGATTTGTATTTCGATTGAGAATAGCCCACCAAAAAGAAATAGCTCTCATGAAACAGATGATTGGTGCAGATGGTGTTGTAAAGTACAGAGACACGGAAGAATCAACTGCCCTTGAGAGAAAATTGTTTCATTTGCCTAAATTAAACGGAGCTTTGCATGGGTATGTTTGAAATTTTTCAGGATTCTATTAGACTGTATTAGAATAAAATAGAATATAATTAGATTACATTTTTTAATCTCCTATTTCATTTTTCAGATTACACTGTCAGCAACCGTCCTTTGGTCCAGCTTGTTGTTTAGCTAAGCGCTGGTTGTCTTCTCAGCTTTTGGACGACTCTCATTTTCCGGATATCGTCGTGGAATTACTTCTAGCCTCGATATATTTAACCCCGGATCCTTACAAACCAGCTCAAATGCCACAAGTCGCATTCTTTAGATTATTGGAATTGTTTGCTCGGTCTCACTGGAGCTCCGACCCTGTTATTGTGAATTTCAACAACGAAATGACTCGTAAGCATATTATTTTATCTCGTCAAAAATTTATCTCAGGTCTCTTCACCATGTGTTTTATCACCAACCAGCCTGATGAAGTGAAGATGTTAAAAATTTGAAAACGAAGTTTAGAATTTGTTGTGCTGATTTTCCATTTCATCATTAACTCTTGATTACTTAGTTTCAAGATCCGAATTTAATAATACTTCAGTTTTCAATGAAGTTAGGAATTGTTTCATTTTTAAGGTAGTTGCCGTGCCGAAAATCAGGTCTCTGGATAAAAAAAGTTGAATATGATTTTGAGAATCAAAGTTATATTAATAGTTATCAGGGTGGCGACTTGACCG
Source organism: Neuroterus valhalla (assembly GCA_011762715.2). Lineage (NCBI taxonomy): Eukaryota > Metazoa > Arthropoda > Insecta > Hymenoptera > Cynipidae > Neuroterus > Neuroterus valhalla. The sequence goes on along the minus strand of WSXT02231799.1, from coordinate 11,869 downwards.
GGAATTTCATTGACCGGGAAAAAACTGGGAAATGACCGGGAAGTTTCTTGACTCAACCTAGACAGTCAAAAATTTTATCGTAAAAATACGAGAAATGACCGCTTTCTTTCTGTGCATTGAAAAGATATCATTTGATTTGGAGAATGTAACGTAACGTTCCTGTAGTCTGATTCTGAAAATTTTTAAATTTATCTATATACTTTATGAGACGTTTCATTTGCTTTAGGAAATTCAGAAAATTGCTCTTCCAATTCAAAATTCGTCAAAATTTGAAAGTCCCCTCTTCATAAATTTAAATGAAGAAAGTATTTCGAATGAGAAATATTTCTAAATTACCATTGAAAATGTGACTACTTTGTTGAAAATCAATTCATCTATTTTTAGTAAAGATTCAAGTATTTAGTTGAACATTGATTTTCAAATTCAAAAATTAAACTATTTCTTTCAGAGTTTATTTTCTTTGTTGAAAATTCACCTTTTTCGCATAAAATACATTTATTCCAGTTAAAGATTCATAATTTTACCTGAGAATCCATCAGTTTGGTTAAAAATTGATTTCTCTAACTGGAAATTTCACTGTTTTATCCTTAGTGGAAAATGATCTTTCCTAGATCAAAATTCAACCATCTGGATGAACATTCGTCTTCATGGATTGATTATTTAGTTCGTTGAAAATTCACATATTTTGTTGAAAAATTTATTTTTGGTATAAAATTATCTCTTTCTCCGAAAGTTACTTTTCTTGTTAGAATTGAAAATTCAATTATATCGCTGAAATCGTATGAAATTATCTTTTTCTTCTAAAGTTACTTGTCTTGTTGTCAAGTTCTTCTTTACGGTTAACAATCCAAGTTGAACAGTTGAATATTTTTCATATCAGTCGAAAATCCTTCTGGTTGAAAACTCTTATGTTTGGTTCAAAATTAATTTCTAAGCTAAAAATGTTACTTTTATATTATTGGTTGAAAATGATCTATGGTTCAAAATTCAACTATTTTGTTGAAAAATTGCATTTTTTGGTTAATAACTAATTTTCGCTCGGAATTTTAACTATTCTAGTAGAGGGTTCATCATTTCAGGTAAAAACTCATCTTTCTGGTTTAGAGTCCAACCGCTTCAGTTAAAAATTTATAGTTTTATTTGAAGATTCATCAATTTGCTTCAAAATCGATTTTTTCGAAAGTTAGTTTTTTAGATACCAGCTAATTTTTTTTGGTTATAAGTAATTTTTTTCGACTGAAAATTGAACTTATTCTTAATGAATATTCCATAGTTGTAGTTAAAAATTCTCTTGTTTGGTTAAATTCAAGATTCGGATGTTAAAATTTCGGTTGACATAAATTTATCTTTTTTGCTAAAAATTATTTCATCTGTTTGAAAATTCAACTCTCTCAGTTGATGATTCATTGTTTTAGTTAAAAACTCTTATGGTTCAATTATTTTGTTAGAACGTTGTATTTTTTGGCAGAAAATTAATCTTTCTATTTAACAATTAATCTCATTGTTGGAATATTCACCTTCATCGGTGAAAATTGAAGTGCTCTAGTTGAATATTCATCATTTTAGTTGGAAATTCATCCTCTTGGTTTGCAATTCAGACTGTTCATAATTCTATTGGAAATTTCATTGTTGGTTGAAATATTACCTATTTTGTTATAAATCCACTCTCTTTATCGCAAATTGATTTTTTCAATTGTAAGTTTAACTGTTCCAACTTTTGTAAGAAAATGATATTTTTTCGTAGAAAATTTGAGGATTTTTTTCCAAATTAATTTATTTTGCAATTCTTGATCTGTTTTGTTAAAGGATGTTTATAATGAAGGTCACGAATTGAAATAAATGTTTGTGTTTTGCAACAAATATGAAAATGTTACTTTTAGTTGACCGGGAAAATTGGAAAACTTGACCGGGAAATGACCGGAAATTTAAAATCGCCACCCTGGTCATGTTTCATAAAAGAAGAGACATTATGTGCTATGAAAAAGTTTAAACCCCACGAGATTTAATAACTTTAACCATTTTTTTGTAATTGAATTTATTTTTACTGTCTCTTATCACCAATTTTAAAAAAGAGTTGAATTTTAATAAATCATGGCTCATTTCTTCGGGCAAACCATTCCCTACAACTCTACTGTTTCTAATTCTAAAAATTTTTAAATAATATTCAAATATAGTTATTTGTTTGAAAAATGTTTTCTTTTTCATACACTGTTTCGCCGATTCAAGCTATGAAAAAATTTACTTTCAAAATTAAACAGTAGTTCTGTAGGAAATTTTCCCTGAAAAAATGAACTATCATTTATAAAAATTTAACAATTTTTTAATAATTGGTAAAGAATAATCTCAAAAAAATATTCAGTTGCAAAAAACATTGTTAGAATAAATGTATCTTTTAAGTTTGACCTTTTATTCATCGAAAAAAATGTTTTTTATTCAAAATGAAATCATCAATGGTATTATATTGATTTTCAAAATGATAGAAAAACTATTTTTTTCAGAAATGTTATTTTTGGCACGGCAATCACCTTTGTGTTTCTAGTTTCTGTCCATTAACTGTTAAAGCTTGCAGTAAATAATCATGTAATTTTCAACGTTCTGAAAATTATTAAACTTTGAAATTGAAACAATGAGAATTGCAGTGATATTTTTTTTTAATCTAAATCTCATTTTTAGTTTCAAAAAATCTATCTAATCACTTTAAATGCCACTTCATACTAAGTATGATACAATAGATACCTAATAGAAGTTTTGTATTATTTTTAAAATTTATATTTTGATTTGAAGTCACAATTTCTGATGTGTAGTAGTCAAATAGCTTAATTTTGAGGCCTAGAAAATAAATTGTTCATCTTCAAAATCTCGTCTTCAAAAATATTTGTTCTTATATTTTTTGAATTTTGAAGTCTTGAATAATTGCTTAGAATATCATAACTTGTATGCAACTTGTATCTTATCATTATTGAAAAACAAAAATGGTAAATTCAGTATTATGTTGATAATTCGTCCTTTTTGGTAGAAGATTAATCTTCTTGTGTTGAAGAAGGTTAAAATTGAAAGTGTCAAAAATTGATTTTTTTTCAAGAATTTATCATCTGTGTTTAAATTTTATCTCTTCCCTCGACATTTATTTTTTTCGATGAAAGCTTGACCATTTAGTCGAATATTCATGTATGTAGGACATTTTTCTCCTCGATAGAAAATTAATTTTTCTTTTGTTGAAAATTTAACTATTTGGTTCGAAGATCATATTGCTTGGTTGAAAATGAAACTACTCGGTTAACTATTCAACTACTTTGTTGAAAAATCGTATCTTTTGATTGTTGAATTCAACTCGTGTGAATTTTTTTGTTTGCTGAAAAGTAATTTTTTAAATTCACAGTTACACTATCCCATTTTCTGTTGCAGAATTATGTTTTTTTAGATCAAATTTCTACCATTTGGTCGTTAATCCGCTCTTTAATAGCAATCAATCTTCTTGCTTTCAAATTCATTTTTTGAGGTTATTGATTCATCTATTCTGTCAAATGTTTAATTATTTTCTCGTAGTCATCTTTTTGGATCGGAAATTCAACTTTCTTGTTGAAAATTCGTCTTTTTGAAAGAGAATTAATATTCTTGATTGAAAGTTTAATTATTGGGTTCAAAATACAGCACGCTTTTTGAAACTTTATCTGTTTTTTCAAATTTAAATTACTGATTCATTATAGATTGAATATGAGCTTTTTCGCTGAAAAGTCAACTTATCGGTTCGAAAATTCAACTGTTTTTGGTTGAATTTATTTACTTTTTTTGTGGGAAATTCAACCATTTGTTTAAAAATGCATCTTGAGAAGCTGAGAATCAAGCTGTTGGGTTAAAAATTGAATTAAGTTTCCTGAAAGGATAATAATCAAACATTTTTATGCATCAAAAACTATTTTATCCCTTCATACAAGAATCTAAACGCCCGCAAAGTGATCGATTGATAATGCTAGTTATTACAATAGTTCAGAATTCATCCTATTAAATATTAATCAAACAAATTTTGTACTTGCAGGCGAACAAGTTGTGGCGGTTGAAAATCTGTTCGGAACTTCACGCGAAAGTTTACCACCTTTATTCATTTCGACTCCCTACGATCAGCAAAGTTCAATCTGGACCAAAACTGCACCAACTCTTGTGATTCTGAATCGAGTTTGTCTAATTGCGAAGGAAGCTTTGACATTGATAGAAGCGCAAGTCCTCAATTCTGTCTTGGACTACAAAATGCTTTTCAGACCACCTTTAAGTGAATACGATTGTTTGATACAATTGAAGTCTACGTATAACCCTAGAAGATATGAAGGCGTCGAAGTCGATGATGACGAACCAACCATTGATTGGCATCCTTACAAATATCATTCGGAACAAAGAATACCCGTCGTTGACTTCAATCCCGTCCAGTTATACTTGAAAGAATTGAGGGTAATTAAAAATTTGAGTTCTGTATTCATAGATGAGCTGAATTGGAATTGAATTTTGTTTCCACTCTAGCTTTTAAAGACACTCTAGCTTTTAAAATGAGAGAGAAACTGAGAGTAACCTTGTCCGGAGGATGCACAATTACACTGGAATCGCCCAAGTTTTCATTCAACAGGGTGGCGACTTGGCCGGGAAACCGGGAAATGACCGGGAATTTAATATAAAACCCGGGAATTTATTTGACTTAACCTAGACTACTCAAAATGCTACCGAAAAAGTACGAGAAATGACCGCTTTCTTTTTATGAATCAAAAAGACATATTATTTGATTCAAAGAATGTAACTTTCCTTCAATCTGATTCTCAAAATATTCAAATACATCTATACTTCATGAGGGGAAGAATTTGTATTTTTTTATCCACCATAAGAAAAACGTTTTGCAAATTTGTTGCTCTGCGAGATTTTTTAGCTGACTCAAATTTCATAATCAAATTGATGATAGCCCAAACATACAGAAAGAATTAATATCTAAATTTTCTCGAAAAATTTATTTTAAATAAACAAAGTACTTCAAGCAGTCTTCAGAGTAGAATTAGTATTCCGAAGAAGAAATATTTCTGAATTATAATAGAAAACTTGTTTAAATTATTCATTGCAAATTCATCCTTTTTAATTGAAAAATCAACTACTTGTTTAAAATTTAAACTTGTTTGTTGAGAGCTAAATTTGTATGTTAAAGTTGCATTATTTCGATTCAAAATTCACCTCTGGGTAAAATTGTAATTACTTTGTTAAAAATCAATTCATATTTTTTTTGTGAAAATTTAAGTATTTAGTTGAACATTGATTTCTGAATCTGTAGATTAAAGTATTTCTTTGAGGATTTATGTACTTCATGGGAAATTTGCCTTCTTTGTAGAAACTTATTCTTTGTGGTCGAAAATTCATCTTTTTGCTTAGAGTGCATCCATCCATTTGAAGATTAATCATTATGCCTGAAAATTTATCAGTTTGGTTGAAAACCGATTTCTTCAACTGAAAATTTAACTGTTTCATTTTTAGTGCAAAATTGATCTTTTCAATTTCAAAATTCGACATTTCAGTGAAAATTCGTCTTTTTGAATCAAAAATTCAATTATTTCGTTGAATCTTCACATATTTTTTTGAAAAATCGATTTTTTGTAGAAAATTATCTTTTTCTTCGGAAGTTAATATTCTTCTTCAAAAATTCTTCTTTACAGTTAACAATTCAAGTGATACAGTCAAACATTTTTCATTTTAGTTGAACATTCATCTCGTTGAAAACTCTTATGTTTGGTTTAAAATTAATTTTTCAAGCCAAAAATGTCACTATTCCATTTGTGTTCGGAAATCTTTATTTTTATGATTCGAATCTCAACCATTTTGTTGAAAGATTATATTTCTTGGTTGAAAATTGATTTTTTGTCAGAAATTGAACTATTCTAGTTAAATGATCATCATCTCAGTTTAAGATTAGTCTTTCTGGTTTAAAATTCGACTACTTCAGTTAAATATTTACAATTTTATTTCATTCTTCATCATTATTTGTAAAAATATTTCAATTTGTTCGACAGTTAGTTTTGTTTGTTTGTTGAAAGTTAGTTTTTTGCAATAGGTAATTTTTTTTATTGAAAATTTAACTTATTCCTAATAAAAATTCTATAGTTTCAGATAAAAATTCATTTGTTCAGTTAAAGATCCATTTTTTTCCTCTAAAAAATTTTAGTACTGATTAAATGTTTTGTTGACCATTTATCTTGTTCAGTTAAAGTTAATTTATCTGTTTAAAACTCAAATCTTTCATTTGTTTATTTGTTTAGTTAAACATTCATTTTTTCTATTTTAAAATTTGAGTATTCAAATCTTCGTTGGCAATTTATCTTTTTCAGTAAAAGTTGAATTATCTATTTAAAACTCAACTCTTCCAGATGAAGCTTCTTTGTTTTAGTATGGAAATCCTTTTCTTGGTTTGAAATTGTTTTTTTTTTTTTAACTAAAAATGTTACTGTTTCATTTCTCGTTGCAAATGATTATTTTTTTAGTTCGAAATTCGACTATTTCGTTGAAACATTGTATTTCTTTTCAGAAAATGATTATTTCTATTTCGAAATTAATCTTCTCGTTTGAAAATTCACCTTCATGGTTGAAAATTGATGTGCTCCAGTCAAATATTTATCTTTTTATTTGAATATTGGCTACCAATGTCTACTGACCTTAAATAAATTATTTTATTTCAATTTGGTATCTGTTGCTGTCTCGAGAGCTTAAACTATATAAATAGAAATATTGAAAAACTAAGTTTTCGATCATTCACCTTAGGACTATTATCACCAATGCCAAACTAGCAGTCTTATTTTTATGTCTGAACATATATTATCTAGTCAATTACGTATCGAATTTTCAGAAGTATTTTTAGATAAAAATGCAATAAAAATAGCAATTGGCAATGTCCTTGAATTTTGTCTGTCCTTAAAAAGTCCTTGAATGTGCTTGAATTTCACGCAATGTCCTTGAATTTTCAATATTCTACCGAATCCGATATTATTTCACAATATTATTAGTAACTAACACAAAAAATGTACCTCAGATCTGCTGAAAACTATATGTATACATTCGTGCGTAATGATATTTTTTTTCGAAACGATTCTGTTAAAATAGATACGGTTGTTGCAATAAATATTCTTTCGTATTTCGCGGGCGAATACACCACTCGCAAGCGGGTGTCCTGAAACAACCTAGAAATGGCCTGGAAATTTTCTGAAGATGTCCTCGAATTCAATACTGACTATCTACTGGACACCTTGGTATAGCTAGACCGAAAAATATTTTCAGAAAAAAAAACGATTTCTGAATTTGCGTTCTTACATTCATTGCTCAGACCTAGATCTTGATTTTTCCGCCACCAAAATTGGCCTAAATGTAATCTACAACCTTCAACAGAAATGGAATCGTTGAATACTGGGTGGAAAGTTTAATGGATACCGATTTCTAAATCCGCATAAATTACTTTAGGACTGAAAGTCACACCAGTGAACTTTTTGCATTCTGAAGCTACATATTTAAGGAAATGTTAGTTTTGGTTTCAATTTTGAAGTAATGGCCTCCTTTCTGAACTACCCCCCACTCCTCTCATGTCACGGCAACCAGTCGACTAGTGGGGGAAGAGATAGAAAGAGAGGACGCATTTCAGCTAGATCCCCTGTGGATTTCGACCATAGGACGCAACTCGACTGCAGCCGACATCACTACCCGTATTAGACCGCAGAGATAGTTGTGCATTCTCTGGAAAAGGTTAATCTCAGTTTATCTCTGTACTTACTAATGTATAAAAATGTTTGATTCCAGAAAAACTATAGCGAATTTGCTCTGTTCTTCCACGACACATACGGAGGAGAAGTAATTGGTGTACTCTTCAAACCTTCAGTTCTCGAACCGAAAGAAGATATTAAAGTTGCTCATCTACACCGCCGTAGATTAAATGACGAAGGTCAACTGATTTTGGATGTATCAACCATGATTGAGAACTTCTACATTATTGGGAAAGACATTATTTCTGGAATAGAAATTCAATCAAAAAGGATATCTGCAACGTGAATAATCTAATTGTAAACCTAATTGGACCTTTGTACAAATCTATTCCATAACCCGAAACCTTCTTTTGCAATAAAAGGATAGTATTTTAAAACAAGTTCTTCTCCCTTGGAATTTCATTCTTTAATTAATAAAAATTACCCAAAATTGAATTAATTCTCTAATTTCAATTATTCATTTATAAATTCAAGTGAACGATGTAACAATAACGTATGTGTACACACACACACACACACACATATATATAAGGTCAAGGATTAAAATAATGCATGGCAAAATGTTAGAAATTGTTTCTTTTTTGGAACAAAAAACATTTTCTCGCACTTTTATGTGCAAGAAAAGGATCCTCATGGTTTTCGGAATTTCCCCAACTAAAAGGTAAGGCTGAAAATATTCATTCAATATATTTTAGACGTTAATATCACATTATTGTGTATCCTTTTCTCGAAAACAAAAAGCTTATTATTCAAGTAATAGTGATTGAACAAGGCAATGGAATCGGAAATATAATAATGAATAATTACTGAAATATATATGAATAAATATAAAATTGCCATTTTTAGTTTTCTTATTCAATTATGAATTGGAATTTATTTGAAATCGAATACATAGGAAATTTCAGTTTCAATATTCCCTTATTTTGCTGAAAAAGTATAAATTTGAGGTAAAAACTTCAATTAATTGCTCGAAAGTTCAACTTCTTTATGCAAAATTAATTGTTCTAGTTGAAAATTTAAAATTACAAAATGTGGGTGAAAATTTGTGAAAAAAAAAGTATTTCGTGGATTCAACTATTTGGTTGGAAACTTTTCTGTTTAAAATTCAACTATTTTGGTAGCGAATTGAGCTTTTCGTTCAAAACTCAAATTATTTATGCAAATACTGAATCTCTGAATAGAAAATACAATTTCCAAATTTAAAAAATATTATTGGTTTGAAAATATTGTTAGATGTTGAGTTTTTGATCAGTGAGTAAAAACACAGATACACAGTACACACAGATCAGTAGATCAAAACATACCATCTACGTATTATTGGTTTGAAATTTCAATTTTTCTGTACGAAATTCGTCTGGATCTAAAATATGAACAATTCGATAGAAAATTTAATTATTTGGTCAAAGATTACCTTTTCGGTTGACAATTTAACTATTTTGGTGGAGAATTCAGCTAGTTGGGTATAAATTAAACTTTTTTTAGATATTGAAATATCTGGTGGGAAATAAACATTTTTGTTATAGATAATTTTTTGGTGTTGAAAATCCGACATCTGTGTGGGAAATTGATCATGGTGAAAAATTGGTTGGAATTTCGTTGAAATGTCGTCTAATTGGTTCATGATCTAACTATTTTCTAAAGGATTGGTCTTTTCTCGATGTAATCAACTATGTAGTTGAGAATTCGTTTTCTTTTTTGTTGAGAAGAAATTTTGTAAACGGCAATCTAATTGTTCCATTTTTGTTTAAAACTTATGTTCTTCAGTTCGAAATTCCTCTTTTGGTAGAAATTTTTTTTGCATTAAATTTAATCTGTGTAGTTCAGGAATCCAAATATTTCGTTGACAATTTATTTATTGTGTTAAAAGTGCAACAGTGTTGTTAAAATAATGAAAATACTGTAATATATATGAATAAGTATGAAATTGCAATTTTGAGTTTCTTATTTAAGGGAGTTGTGGAGAATTTCCTAGAGCTTCATAAGATACACAACAATTTTTTAGGACCTGTAAGGTTTAAAGATATTTGAGAAGACTCTGAAGTATTCTATGATATTTCCGAGGATTTCAGTGATTTTACGGGATTCCAAAAGCTTCCGAAGTATGTATTATATTTTATAATATATTATAAAATATTATAATATTATATTACATATAATATATTTTCAAATTAGATTCAACTTTTCTCAATTCCTTTGAATTTGTTGAACTTTTAGGGGTTATTTTTTAAAGCTAGTTGAATTCTCTGTAGATATCTCACTCCTCAATCGATTTGAATTTCACTGAAATCAATTTTATTTTTTTTATTCTTTTAAATTTTATCAATCCTTTGAACCTTTGAAATTTTATGAATTGACTTCATTTTTCCCGACGTAAAATTTGTTCTAGGATTCCCAAATACACTTGAATTATTAAGAATTTCTTTGAACTCTCTCGAATTCAATTGCATTTTTCAACTCATTCAAATTCTTATAATTAACACAAATGTTTATTATTTTGTTAAATTCCTAAGAATTATTTAGAAATTAGATGGAACTTCATTTTTTTATTCATTGGAGTTTACCTCAATTTTTCTAGACTTATTTCAAGTGTACTAAAACTTCTGAATATTTGTGAATTCACTTGATTTCTCTAGAATTCCTCCGAAATCTCCAGCATTCATGCAATTTAACCAAATTTTCGTCTATTCCTTGATTGTTGGAAAATTTAATTGGATTTTTGATAATTCCTTGTATTCTTATGAATTTCTAGGGTTCTATTTCTTAAATTCATTTGAATAATTTTTTCTTCTTCTGAAATGTGCTGGGTAAATTTCAATTCTATTGAATTCAATTACATTTTTGATTTTTGTAAAATGTTTGGTTTCTTTCAAATTCTTTCGAATTTCCGAATTCTGATTTAGATTGAATATTGCTTATTATCATCTCGAATTATTTTTGAATAATTTCAATTCTAGTCAATCCATTTCCGTCAATACATTTCCGTTGGTTGCATGGATTCCTATTGATGCCTTCAAATTCTTTTGATTTTTTGAAGAATTCACTTGAATTTTTCTATTCTACTGGATTTTGTTTATTCTTCGGAACTTATTTGAACTCTTCTAAAATCACTCAATTGAATTTGATATTCGTCAATTTCTTCATTCAAAAATTAAATTAAATTTTTGTTGATGCCTCTGATTTTCTTGTTTGTTTTTTAACTTTACGGGTCAACTCTTCAAATACAAATGAATTCTTTAGAATTATCTCGAAACCTTCTTAATTAACTTCAATTCTACTAAATATGGTCAAATTATTCCATTTTTTGGATTATTTTGAATTCTGCTAATTCTTCGGATCCTTTAGGATTTTCTTAAATTCACTGCAATTCTTTTGTTACTCGTTAATTAGTATAATTCTTAGGAACCTGATTCACTTTAATGTTTGTTAATTCTTTGGATTTCGTGAAACTCTTTCGAATTTTTGTGGTTTCACTTCTTTTTTATCTTTCGAATTCACCTCATTTTTCCCAAATTTATTTGAATTCTACCTAAACCTTCCAAATATTTCGGAATTCACTTGCTTTCTTCGGAATCTCTTCAAACTCTCCTGAAACAGTTTTATCAAATTGAATTTTCATCAATTCCTTGATTTTTTCAAATTAATTCAAATTTTCGTTAATTCCTTGGATTTCCTTGAATTTTAAAAATATTTTATGGTTCCTTGAGTCCACTAACATTCTTTAGGTTTCGTTTCGACTCTATTTAATTCTACTGGTTCAATTGAGTTTCGAATCCTATAAAATGTTTGGTTTCTTCCGTATATTTTTCAATTTTTACCTTTTCACTTGAATATTTGTTGAATACTGTGAATTTTTATCGCAATTGAATTTTGTCGATTTTGTTGATTCTCATGAATTCTCCTAACTTCATTTTAACTGTATCACATTCTTCTAATTCATGTGAAATTCGTCAAATCTAATAAAATTTATATTCAAATTCTTTTTTATTATATTGCACTCTCTTGAATTCTTGAAATGCGATGTACACGAAAAACCCCTCTCGGTCAGGGACTATACTTATCCCCCCCCCCCCGTACCCCGTGTAACGAACCGTAACATGATA
>WSXT02231788.1:0-16203 GCA_011762715.2 Neuroterus valhalla | reverse complement strand
AAAAAAAAAACGGATTTCCAACCAAATAGTTCATTTTTCAATCAAGAAGATGAATTTTCAAATAAAAAGATTAATTTTTAACTGGAGCAGTTCAATTTTCAACCATGGAGGTGAATATTCAAACAAGAAGATTAATTTTCAAATAGAAAGAATAATTTTGTGAGACAAAATACAATGATTGAAGAAAAATAGTCGAATTTCGAACCCAAACATAATTATTGTCCACCAAAAATCAAACAGTAACATTTTGAGTCTAAAAATCAATTCAAAACCAAGCATAAGAGTTTTATATTAAAACAATGAATCTTCAACTGAAGGAGTTAAGTTTTCAAACAGATAAATTAACTTTTGCTGGAAAAGATAAATTGTCAACGAATATTTGAATAATCAAATTTTAAATTGAAAAGAGGGATGTTTAACTAAACAAATGAATTTTCAACTGAAACTATGGGATTTTCAATTGTAATAAGTTAAATTTTCAGTTAAAAAAAATTACTTATACAAAAAATTACTTCCAACAAACGAAAAAAACTAACTTTTAAACAAATGATTTAACTTTTACACAAAATGATGAAGAATCAAATAAAATTGTAGATGCTTCACTGAAGCAGTTTAATTTTAAAGCAGAAGGACGAATTTTTAAATGAAATGATGAAGATTTAACTAGAATAGTTCAATTCTTGACAAAAACTTAATTTTCATGCAAAAAAAATGTCAACAAAATGGTTGAGACTTGAAACATAAAAATGAAAATTTTCAAACAAAAAAGGAAAAAAAAAACACATTTTTGTCGACTAAAATGAAAAATGTCAAATTTATACCTTTGAAATGTTAACCGCAAAGAAGATCAGAATGTGTAAAGTTCCAACGAAATAACTGAATTTTCAATTCAACCGGACAAATTTTTACTTTATTGTCGAATTTTGAACTAGAAAGGATCAATTTTCCACTGAAAATGAAACAGTTAATTTTTCAGTTAAAGAAATGGACTTCCAACCAAACAATGTGTAAATATTCATCCAAATGTTTCAATTTTGAACTAGAAAAGATCATTTTTTACTAAGGATGAAACCGTTAAATTTCCAGTTGGAGAAATCAATTTCCAACCAAGCTGATGGATTCTCAGGTGAAATGATGAATCTTTAACTGGAATAAATGTATTTTATGCGAAAAAGGTGAACTTTCAACCATAAAGAATATTTTTCCACAAAAGAGGCGACTTCTCAACAAAGGAAATAAATTCCGAAAGAAATAGTTTAATTTTTATATTCAAAAATAAATGTTCAGCTCAATACTTGAATCTTCACTAAGAACAGATGAATTGATTTTCAACAAAGTAGTCACATTTTCAATCAGAGGTGGATTTTATATTAAAATAATGCACCTTCAAGAAAAAAGTGTAATTTCCAACAAGAGAATTTAGTTTTCAAATAAATAGTTGATTTTTTTACCTGAAAAAGGATGAATTCGCAATGAACAATGTAAACAGGTTTTCAAAAAAAAATCGACTTTAAAATCGTGACAAATTTTCAATCGGAGGAACGATTTTTTTAAATTCTATTCTTCTAAATCCGAATTATAATTAGTTTGAAAAATTCCCGTTCCTTTTTGAAAAATTCCCTGTTCCAATTGAAATTATACTCCTTCTCTGAAACTCCCTGCCCTAAAATATAAACTATAATTATTTTCTGAAATTCCCTGTAAAAAGTCAGATAAATGAGGAAAAGAAAATAAAACGTGATAAATACATTTTTTTTTTTTTTGAAAATGAAGATAATAATTCTTTGTGTATGTTTGGATTATCATGAATTCGATTATCACATTTGAGTCAGCTAAAAAAATCTCAAAGAGCAATGAAAAAAAAAAATTCTTCTTCTCATGATGTATCGATATATTTCAATATTTTAAGAATCAGATTGAAGGAACGTTACATTCTTCAAATCAAATGATAAAATCTCTTTTTGAATCATAAAAAGAAAGCGGCCATCTATCGTAATTTTTCGGTAGAATTTTTCACAGTCTAGGCTGAGTCAAGTAAATTTCCGGTTTTTAATTTAAATTCCCGGTCATTTCCTGGTCTTTACCGGTTTCCCGATAAAGTCGCCACCCTGGTCTCCAACCAACTCCCCCAAATAAAAATTTTAATGGCACATTACTACTAATTGAATAACATTTCAAAAATAAAAGAAAACGATCAATCCGACCCACTCACCGTTGGTATGCGTCCATTTAATCTCGCCAAATCACCACTGAGTAAATTATTTTCCTCTTCGACGGTGTTCATTTCCTCATCGATGACAATTTCAGGGTATATTGGTACAGAGAGCCTTTTTTCTGAGGTGCTTATTTGTCTATCCAATGTCTTCAATTCAATCACCTTGTGCAAAGAGTGCATTGATCTGCTACTGAAAAAGAAATTTTTTATTTCAATTTTTCCCAATGATATTGTGATATTAAAGAAATGGGTTATTCGTAGGGATGGTATGTAATAAAGATAATACAATAGTGATAACTGAAATTTTTAGCTCTTCACCTTGAAAATTTTTTCAATTTATGCTACTCAATCAAAATTTCTCAGTATAGCAATTTTATTGCAATATTTTATTTTGTTGTAAAAAAAAATTTCCATCAGGATAGTTATCTTCAATTCTAACAATGCTAATTTTATATCTTTCTAATTTCAAAGCATTCCGATTCGTCAGATTTGTCTGTAGGGCGTGAAACTCCCTTCGAAAATAATTTTGACTATCAAGTGTGTAAATCATTTATAGAAGCAATTAATAATTCTGAAAAAGTATTCTACATTGCGGAATGAATAATAATTACTGTCGAGTTTACATACATCTCTTGAGGTGAGCCTTTGTAAAAAATTGCATATAGTAAGTCACAATACGTGAACTAGCAGAGCATTAATTTTCTAATGTCATTATGCCATTAAGTCTATCGATCGATAACAAATTAATTATCTTCTATTAATTTTTTTTAAGGTGAAGGCATCACCAGACTGTAATTGCTAAAGTAGTTCATTTATCGGTGAATGGTGTGCCGACGAATTATCTTTATTACTTTACTATGTTGGGGCTGCTACCGATGAATTGAGCAGCCGTCGGATATTCTGTGTTGTTATTAGTTCCAAAGAAGCCACTTCTTATTGGCTGTCCAGCATGTAATGATCCAAGTGATAAGCCCTTTGCCATCAACGAAGTCTTCGCTTCCCTCATCGCATTTTCCTCTGTCGGTTTCACTTTGATCCTCCTCGGTTTCAGGGGCCTAAATAGTGCTCCAAATACAGCACAATTCAACAACATTCCTAAAAAATAAAATTGTATTAATTCTTTGAAAAATATGCCAAATTTAATCGCCAATCTGTATTAAATCAAATTATTTCCCCAGTTTTTTTACAGCAAGTCAAAATTCAGTCTGGAATTCCGACTTTTGATGGATTTCATCTCAAGACTTTCTGAAATTTGTTTAAAATCGAAAATTGAATACGGAAGTATCGAATTATTAGAAGTACTTCCAATTTCGATCAATTAAATTGTAAATGCTCATTCGAAATTGTAATTTTTTTCTTGACTGATCTTTTCAAATACTAATTTTCCAATCAAACCTTTACGAAATTCATCCTGGCTAATCTTTAGCATTTTGAAATTCAATTGATCCAATTTTGAATAACTTGAAGGGGTAGAATTTGAACAAAGCTTCCTCTATGAGAAGCGAACGGGTTTAAACTAAACATTAGTGAATTGTATTATTTCACTTCTGAACAATTTGAAAATAATTGATAAATTAAACGTTGTTGAATTATTTAATATTTCATTCAAACTTTCAATCAATCCCTTTTTACTTTTGGCTTTTGAAATAAAAAAAAGTTCTCAGCTCAGAAATTGCACAATTTATAGCTAATCAGAACAATTGAAATTAAATAACTGAAAGTTCTGTATCTAGTACAGTTTTTGAATTTGACCTCTTTTTTTCTTTTCAATAACGAAAATAACTGATTTTCCTTCTGTAATACAAAAGATTCGAAGATTTTTTTGATACAATAAATAAAAAATATTCAGATTAGGATTTAAGCAACTTATGTATACTTCTTACAGAGCGGAAGGGCTTACGAATAAAATTGTCTTGAAAAAATAAGATTTGGGAACATTGGAGTTGAATAAAAAACAAATATAATGTTGGAAAAAAGGAACTAACCAGCTTGTACTAGAAGAGCCTGTTGCCAGCCAAACTTTTTGACCAAAATATCCGAAATTGGTGAAAGAATAAAAGCCCCGATACCAGAGCCGCAGACAGCGATGCCGGTGGCCAATGCTCTCCATCTTTCGAAATAAAATCCGCTAGTTATCACCGCAGGTACATAAATCAGTCCAGCACCAATGCCTCCTGGCAAAATCGTCAACATGTTGAATTTTAATGACGATTCATTTAACGATTACTTTTTCTTGGAAATTTTAGGAAGTTCTTTCCCATTATAAGGATTCTTTTAGATTATTCCAAAGTTAGAAAATTAAAATAAGACGACAATCATGATTCCAATCGATAGTAAGATTTTGAGACTAAATAAAATTACTAACGCAATTTCCAATGCAATAAAGCCTATAATTTGAATATAGATATTCTTTTTCAGCAAAGTTACATTCAGATGAAGATAAGTACTCTTCAAATAATAATAGATCAGATGATAAATGCAATGACAAGTGAAACTGTCATCAGAAGTATTCTCAAAGATACAGGCACTCAGAAATAAACCTTTCTGTTATCAGTCACCACCTGCAGAAGCCTAATTGTCTTTCAGATCAAATATACTGGGAAATATGATTATTGATGTGAAAATATTTGAACTTACCCAAAATACCATAAGTGATGTATAAGAACTCTACGGAGAAACTAAAAGATGAGAGTACAAATGCAATACAGCTTATGACGCTGCCCAGAATAGCAACCGGTCTAAAACCATATCTGTTTGCCAGGGCAGAAACGAATGGACCTGAGGAATAAATCAAATGTTTTAAATAAGAAAAATTTAAGTAGAAAGTTTCTTTGAGGTGATTTATTCAAGCCATATTTTTTTCGATTCTGAATCTTTATCATTATTTTTGAAAGAAACTTACCAGCCATTAAATAAAAACCTGACTGTAAGGAGCCTACCAAGGCGACCTTGCCTTTTGAAACTTCAAATTGTTCAGTGATCGCCTCGAGAAAAACTCCAAAGCTGAAGATGATTCCGTCCACAACAAGATTGCACATAAATGATGCTGCCACTATTATCCAACCCCAGCCACCATCAGGAGGAACCACCATTTCCACTTCGATACCCTGAATGTGAAAATAATATTATTATCATCTTTATAATATTGATCAAAAAGATCATGTTCCTAAATGGGTAATTATATTTAAAACATCTGCATTGAAGGAAATTCCAGTCTGCAAGCCATTTTTGATTAAAAGCCTGACTTTTTAATCAAACAGTTGAATTTTAAAATAATATTTGATAGACGCTTTCAGCTGAAAAAATAGATTGAAAAAATAGATTGAAAAAAAAGACGAATTCTTGAAAGAGGAATTAAAATTCTCAGCCAAAGAGGTGAATTTTATAAGAAAATGAATTTTTGACAAAGAAGTCCATCTTTATTAGAAGCACTTGAACCTTCAACAAAATAGTTGAACCCTCAACCAAAACAGATTAATTTTCAACGGAAAAATTGAATTTCAAGGCCATGAAGATGAATCATCTACCAAACAGTTCAACTTTCAAGACAAGAGTATAAATTTTCAACAAAAAAATCATTTTCAACCAAAATATTTGAGTTTTCAACCCCAAGTCAAATTTTAACCTGAAAGGATTAATTGTCTTCGAAATTGTTGAATTTTAAACAAAATTGTTGAATTTCCAACAAAACACTTCAACTCCCAGCCATGTTATCTAATTTTTAATCCAGCGGTTCTATTCCTAACAAAAAAAAATGCATTTTCGACCAAAAAAGATGAATTTTTGAATCAAAGAGACGAGTTTTCAAAAAACGAGTTGCACTTTCAACAAAGGGAGATTTTTCAGCTCTACAAGAAGAAGAAAATTCGAAATACATTATAAATCCTCAATCAGATAAATTAATCGTAGAACAAATAGTTGAATTTTTATTCAAGAAGGATTTCAGTTTCCAAAATTGGAGTGAAATTTTCAACCAAAAAACTGAATTTCAAGGCCATGAATATGAATCATTTACCAAACAGTTGAACTTTCAATACGGGAGTATAAATTTCTAATAAAAAATTATTTTTTAACCAAAATATTCAAATTTTCAACCCAAAGTCAAATTTTCAACCAAAGAGGATGAATTTTCAACAAAACTGTTAAATTTTCAACAAAATACTCCAATTCTCAGCCAAATAATCTAATTTTTAATCAAGCGGTTCCATTTCTAACAAAAAATATGAAATTTCGATCAAAAAGGTGGATTTTAAAATAAAAAAGACGAATTTTCAAAAAACGAGTTGGACTTTAAACAAAGGGAGATTTTCCAGCTATAGAAGAAGAAGAAAATTCGAAAAAAAATGATAAATCTTCAATCAAGTAAATGAATTGTAGAACAAATAGATGAATTTTTATTCAAGAAGGATTTCAGTTTTCAAAATTGGAGTAAAATTTTTAACCAAATATAAGAACTTCTAACAAAACAGTTGAATCTTCAAAGAAAGATAAATTTCAAACAAAAAAGCTGCATTTTCAACAGCTGGATTTTTAAGGAAGCGAGATTTTACAATAAAAAAGAAAGACAAAATTTGAACCAACTTGTCGAATTTTTAATCAAGTAGTTGAATTTGAAATTAAAAAGATGAATTTTCAATCAGAAAATTCGAATTAATGAAGGAAAATGTAAACGTTTACATTCAAATAAAAAATATTTCTTTTGCAGCATAAAGGTAGAATTTTGAAGCGAATAGTTGAATTTTCAGGAAAAAAATCAATCATCAACTGCATTCACAACAAACTAGTTGAACCTTTGAATATAAAAGACAAATTTTTATCAAAATAGTTCAATTGAAAACGTAAAAAAATCAATTTTCAAAAAGAAAGTCCATTTCCAACTACATAGTTTGATGCTAAACAAAAGAAGATTAAATTTCAGTAAGAATGGGAAGTCAAATTCACAGTTTAAAAAATGAATTCTGACAAAAAAAACGATTTCCACTTAATTCAACTTTCTACCAAAAAATACGAATTTACAATAAAATTGATAAACTTTCCAAGTTTTAACTAAAAACTGTCAATTTTTAACGAATGAAAGAGCAGTTAAATTTTTAGTTGAAAAAATTGATTCCCAACAAATAATTAATGAATTTTCTGCAAAACAGTCGAATATTTAATCAAAGACATGAATCCTGCTTGAAAAATTTAACAATAGACTTTTTTATTATCGAATGAAATTGATTCAATTGGCATTAAAGCAGAAACACAAGAAATAGGCGAGCTTTGGACAGTGGAAAAAGATAAATTCTTAAAAATATGGGGAAAAAAGGCAATTTGAAACGCTTAAATTCCTAATACTTCAAGCATAAATAAAGCATTTTAAACAAAATAGATCAATTTTCAACCAAATAGTTGAATTTTCTACCAAAAAGAAAGAACATTCAACCAATTTATTTAGTTGAATTTCAAGGCCACAAAGACGAATTTCCTACGCAACTGTTAAATTTTCAATTTCAACCAAATTGTTAGGTTTTAAACCAAAAAAGAAGAATTCTTCTCCAAACAGTTGCGTTTTCGACCAAAAAAGAAGAATTTTTGAACCAAACAGACCAACCAAGTAATAAAATTTTTCACTCAAATAGCAAAATTTTGAACCCAAAAGAATCAATATTTAACAAAACAGTTCAATTGTCAACTAAAAAGGATGAATTTTTAACAGAACTGTTGGAGTTTCAATGAAATAGGTTAATTTTCAACTAAGGAGGGAAATTTTAAAGAAAATGTTGACTTGTAGACCGAAAGATATTTCTCAGTCAAAAAAGAACAAAAATTTCGACCAACAAGCCATTCATTTCCATCTTCTCAAAAATTCAAAGAAATTATTATCCACATTTATATTTTCAATTTGTGATGTCACACTCAGCGTTAATCCCCTCTACCCCCTTAAAACCTGTTATCCCCCCTCTCCAGCAGTTTGATGTAGTTTTTGAACGATACATTCTGAGGAACCCAAAAAGTTCTTCAGTGCAAAAAATTCAATAGCTTTAATTATAGAAATTCTTGATTATCTCAAAATAATATAATTCTTATTTCTTAATTCATCAAATAGAAAAAAATCTGATGTATTAACTCAGATGTTAAAAGATTAGTCATATAAATATTAATAATTCTAATTTGAAAGCCTCATAATTTCAATCCATCTAAGCCTCTTATCCTCTTTAAAGAAGCATAATCAAGGTGAAATGTTTCATTCAATACAGAAGATTCCGACACTTTCCTACGTTCAAGATTGAAAGAATTTTAATAGAATAATTAAAAAGACCTTCTTCTTTGGAAGAATTAAAATCTCGTTGATTATAATTTGGAATTCTTATTATTATAGAGCATCAAAATATACCCCAAACTTTCAGATTGGGAGAACATAGTTTTTTGGCGATAATTTAATTTTCAAGTTTAGAGCAATTAATGATTTTTAATTTCTTTCTTAAATCTGGAAGATCACAGAAAGGAAGCTTTAACTTATTTGAATTAAAAAATATTATGCTTCGAAAGTTTATAATTTTGAGGAATTCAAACTTAAATACTTAATTGATTCTCAAATGTTCCAACATCTGGTCTGGAACCAAAATTGTTTCAGTTGGATGCTCATTGCGATTTTATCTTTCGAACATTATTCATTTTAAAAATGCAAATTTAAAACTTTATCTTCGGATTTGCAAACGATAGGATTGAATTCAAAGTCTTTTAGAAAAAGAATGATTGTTTTTACCTAATCACTTTCACTTATTAAAATTATATTAGTTCTTATTTTAACGCATTGATATTCAAACACTTTTCAATATTGATAAAACGTCAGAACTTATACCGCTCCAAATCATGAGTAAACAAATAAATATATATTGTTTTAAATTCAAAAGCCTTCCAATTCCACTTAATTGTTTTCTATCAAAATATTCATAACTGTCAGAACTCCTAAATTTTGCAGAATTTAATTTGTTTCGTTCTAATTTAAAAGTTTAAAACAATCAAATTGGCAAAAGCCTCTAATCTTAAATCTATAACATAATAACGATATGCTTCTTCTTTTTTTCCTGATAACAATGTGTATGCCCAGTACTAAAAAACATTGAACAATCATATTTAGAGATAACCCAAAATAAGCAATTACAAACACGATTTTTTTTTTAATTAACTCAATTCAAAATAAATTTGCCTGTTGACGACAATTCTGTAAGTTCACGACTGAAAATTTTTTCCTCTGTTCCTAACAGAATAATCTCACCTCTGCTAAATATAAAAGTTTAGACTATCATCTGTAATTTCTATTTTCAAATGTTAAGTATCAATTATTGCAAATAAATGAAGGCAAACTTGTATAAATTCTGAAAGATATATTCTTGCTCCCTATTTTCACAAATATCTGACTTGAAAAATGAATTTTTAAGAATTGAATGAACCCAAAATTCAAAACTCAAAAGTCACTTACCTCATTTTCATCATCACTGAAGTTATCGAGGGGCACTTCTTCATTGTTGATAGCATATCCGTTCTGCTTTGAGGCAGATTTCTCACAAGCTTCTTTGTTACTCTCCGTCGGATCCATGGCTGCTAAGCGACTGTGAAACAAGTAGAAAATTGCTACACAAAAATTTTTTAGGTGGGAGGAGACGATAGTTTAGTTAGCTTTAGGCTGAGAGGAATAAAAGAGAGGGAGGCAAGCTTTTCACAACGAGAAAGACAATTCAACAATCGACTGCCAAGCACTTGACAGATTAAACCTCTTCGCCGCGTGGCGCCAACTTAATGTCGCGTCTTGAATCTTACGTTTTTATCAAGAAGAAAATAAATTTGTTTTATCATTTTCAGCATTGCCGCCGCGAGAAATCGCTTGCAATACTCCCACCTCCCCCCTCTCTCAGATAAAAAAATTAACAATTAACAATCAAAAATACAAACAAATTCTTGATAACTTGAAGAAATTTTTCCGAAAGGAAATTCTGGTTTTGTGAATGAATTTATAATCAAATGTCTCCGATTAATGAAGAGCTATCGATACATTTGTTCAAGTATTATCAACGAGAAAAATATGTTTACAAAAAAAAAATAGGGCAATTTCTTCTCGAAGTAGATTCATTGAGGTTTTCCTGCTTGCAATCAATTATTTACTTCAGAAAAGGAAGAATTTTCAGTGGATTTTATAAGAGGATTATTCGGAGAGGGTAGTTCTGAAAATAAGTATAATTATTAATAAAATTGTTTGAATTCAAACACTGGGATTTACAAATACTCAGGGTTTAAAGGTTTCACTTTGAAAAATTGGAGGTTACTATTATTTAGAGTTTCTCAAATCTTGACTATTAAACATTTCAAATAAAAAATTGTGCACTTCTTTGCGATTTGTACCAAGACTATTTCGATTTGGAATGCTTGAAATTTTTAAGTAAAAAAATTGTTAATCCGCACATAAATACGGGAGTTCCTAATTTGAACCCAGGACGGGGCGGATTCTTTTGTTATTAATGCAATGTTCAAAAAGAATTTAAATAAAGAAAAATATTACCTGTTTTTAAATAATTTTCTGAATATAAAAACATATAATTCCGACACATCACATCTTAAATTGTATAATTGTTAAGGCATTTAATATTAAATCTTTTCGGAACAATAATTAATGTTCTTAAATGTTCATTAGGAATTGGAAATTTAATCATTTATATTCTCCAAATACAATTGCATCTCCAAAATTTGAACCTTGATTTTCATTCATTATTATCGCGGAATTTGGTACGAACTCCATGATATCTCCGCATTCCGGATTTACAATCAAATCATTAATCATTAATCACTCAATACCATATATTTGTATCATTTTATCATTAACCAGTATCTTAAAAGTTGATATCTCGTCAGATTGTTCAGATTTATATCAGACAATATGAACATAAATTAATTAGATTTTGTTAATGAAACTTATGAAAGTGCTTATGAACTTTTAAGCTAATTTGATTTATGACGATCCTTCCGTTGCATCAAGGCGCTATTTATTCAATGTTGCTAAACTCTCAAGACTTGATAAGCCTTCATACTACCTTGAACCACCAGTGACCTCCAATTTCGTTGAAATAATTCTCAATCGACCCTGTGAAATTTTTTCTTTCCACTGATATAGTTTATTGATATTATCTAGGGATCAGTTTGTCGTATTTGGGAAGAAGAGATAATGATCTAGATAGGTGGAAGTGCGATTAAATTTGAATTAATTATAAAATTCAAGACAGGTGTATCCAAGGTTTGGCAAAATAGTGATCTGATTTTAAATCACTTATTTATAGCAGATATTATTGAATCTTTCAATTCGTGATGTTGATTCTAAACATCCTTTAACAAAACAGATCAAGAATTGCAAAATCAATAATTTTGAAAAGAATACTCAAATTCCCTACGAAAAAAATATCATTTTATTTTGCAGAAGTTGGAAAAGTTAAACATGCAGTTGTAAAAATCCATTTTCGATGAAAAAGAATAATGGATTTCTAACAAAAAAGTTCATTTTTCAACCAAAGTGGTGAATTTCCAAATAACATTATGAATCCTTAACTTGAACAGTTTAAATTGCAAACCAAGAAGATGGATTTCTGACTAAAATGATGAATATTTAACTACAGCATTTCAATTTTCAACCCTGGAGGTGAATATTTAAACAAGGAGAATCATTGTCAAATAGAAAGATTAATTTTCTACCAAGAAATACAATGTTCTAAAAGAATAGTTGAATTTTGAACTGAAAAAATAATTGTTTTCAACCGAAAATAAACAGTGACATTCTTAGTTTGAAAACCAAATTTTATAACAAACATGAGAATTTTTCAACTGAAACAAAGAATCATCGACTGAAAGAGTTGAATTTTCAAATAGATTAATTAATTTTTAGTGAAAAAGATAAATTATTGTGAACCAAAATTTTAATACTCGAATTTTCAATTTAACCAAACAAATGGATTTTAACTACAACTATGGAATATTCAATTGGAATGAGTTAAATTTTCAGTTGGAAAAAATTACTTATTAAAAAAAAATATTAGGTTTTATAAAAAAAATAACTTTCAAGCAAATCGTTTTCTAATCGATTTGCTTGAAAGAAATACAAATTTTCAACAGAATGGTAGAATTTTAAACTATAGAGATAATCATTTCTAACCAGATGAATTTTCGACTGATTTGAAAAATATTCAACTGTTTAACTTTGATTGTTAACCGTAAAGAAGAATTTTCGAACAAGAAAAGTAACTTCCGAACAAAAAGATAATTTCATGCCAAAAAATCTGCCCGCCGGCGGGCACATTCTCATCGCGCGCTTTGCGCGCGGCTCGCTTCGCTGGCACGTTTGAGCGCGCCTGGTGCGCGCGTCTTCCGGATCTCGCGCTTCGCGCTCGATTGTAATCTCACCTCGGGCTCCGCGCTCGGCATTTGTACCTCCCTACAGTTGTATAAAAAGCTTGTGAAACTCAAAAGCGGAATGTCGACTACTCTAATTTGATAATTGTGAATTCTCTTTTGTTAAAGCTTCTCCGGCTTTGACGAATACGTTCTCATCACGTGTCTCGTGCTGCGCACTCGATCAAAGTTTGTCCAAAAAGGTGGAGAAGTTTTGATGACTAATTTTTCTCACATGTTGTGTAGTTTTTCTAGAAATCAAAGTTTTTGATTTTCAATTTTATTTTTTACGATCGAAACAAAAACTACGCGTCCAATGGAAGAAACCACAACAAATTAACAGATATTTCTGGTATGAAGAACTTTTCTCTATCAATCTTCTGTGTTAGCCTTAGTAATTTAAAAAAAAATGTTACTATTTCATTTTTATAGTTATTTTTTCCGATTGAAATTAAACTACATATCCTGTTAGAGAAGTTGATAACACATTTAAAGATATTTTACTTGTAAAGAACTTCCCGTACCTTACATAGTTTGAACAAAAGATGAATCTTTTCATTTTTCATTATCCAAAATTTGAATACTCGATTTTTTAAGAAAACTCTAAAAGTTGCAGAGTTCATCCTGGAGGGCTCCCAGAAAAAATTTTTTTTTCCAATAAACTCTTTTTCATATCTTGCGTTGTTTGGCTAAAAATTCTCATTTTCGCTTAAATTCTTGAATTTTGAAATTGCTACAACTCTGATAATTTTGTTTTTATTATAAAAAAATTATGAGAATAAATTGTCTCACTTTTTACCTTCTACCCGTACTTACAAGTTTTGAGTCTTGGAAAAAAAAGTTTAAAAAAATGTTCAAAATGCTCTCCCTCTTTGTTTTTCCATCCAAAATAGCTTGTTAACGAACTCCACTTGTCTTTTTGGTTCCTCAAAATGGGTGCCAAAGCACGATCGAATATGATCATTCTTTCGGAAGCTTTCGAGTTCACAGATTATTTTTCATAATTTTTTGTGCGATCAAATTTGGAATTTTCGATTTTTTGAGATAATTCAAAAAGTTATATTCACGATCTTGTAGGGCTCCAAAAAAGAAACATTTTTTCTCTCTTTCTTTTCAATCTTGCCTTATTTGGCTAAAAAGTCTCAATTTCGTTTATATTTTTGAATTTTGAAAATGCCACAACTCTGAAAATTTGTTTTTTATCAAAAAAAATCATGAGGATAAATTGTTCCACTTTTTACCTTCTACAAGAAACCATACTTACAATTTTTGAGTCATGGAAAAAAAAGTCAAAACAAATTTTGAGAATGCTCCCACTCTTTCATTTTTGATCCAAAATAGCTGGTTAACGATCTGGACTTGTCTTTTTGATCCCTCAAAATGGGAGCCAAAGAGGGGACATGATTGAAAGAGGTTCTGTTTGAGAAAGGCTTATTTTCGACAGTACATCGTTAAAAAAAATATCAATGGCCAAAAACCACATGCTGCATAGTTAGTCATTAAGAAACAGTTACGCGAATCATTATAAGTTACGCGCTGCTTCGTCACCGCAAATCCGACTCGAAATCCGTAAATTTCACGAATTGAACTCAAGCTTCTAGCAGACATACAGTAAGTACCAGAGGATTCGATTTTAAAAATTCAAATGGCTTTAGGTTTCATAAGAGATTATTTACGGAATTTTTAAATATTTTTTTTGTGATTCAAAAGTCTTGAAATTCGGAAGTTACCGTGTTTGTACCGAAATTTCGTTACAAACAACCCCTTTTACAGGTTCCATTATTCATACCCAAAAAATCCGTTTGAAGCATCAAAATTGAAGTCCTTCAAATATAAATTTTTATGATTGGAAAGGCTTACTTGAACAATGTTTTGCTTCCTCCAATTTGAAAAATTTATTAGGGTTTAATGCTTTATTAATTGGGAAGATGTAACTTCGCTTTCAAAAGTTAGAACCATTGAAATCGGAATTATCTTAATTAAAATGTGTTCTACTTCCAGAGCATTAATCAAAATTATCTGAACGATTATTATGTCTATGATTTTTAGAACTCAATGCTTGAAAAATTGAAGTCTGTCACCTTTTCTGACTTTGATTCAATTAATTTCTACGATTATATCTTACTTGATGAAAAAACGATACAGAAAAACATATATAGATGATAATAGCAATCTATAAGCTGCAAGCAAAGTGTATTGCAAGAAGATTTCTCATTTTTCATCAAATGATTTTATCTCTGATTGAGTTCAAATTTAGTTCCAATGTCTGAGGCAAGATTTCTGTTTTCTAGGAAAAATATCAGCCTGATTTGAACTGCTTATTTCTAGCAGGAATTGAGAAATCTTTCTTACTTGAAATCCATGGAATATCAACGATATCAACAATTTTAGAAGTTTAGAAATAATCGAAGATAAAATCAACTTGGAAATTATTATGTATTTCGTATTGGATTCTACGAATTTTATTCTTTTCAAACACCAAGTTTCTCGAATTTGTATTTTTTTTTCAAGAATAAGATTCCAATTTGATTGCCTTCGGATTTTCAACTTTAATAATTGGAATCATTTTGATCTGAAAGATTCTGAATTCCGAACAATAATATTTTCCGTTTTGATTTATTTTGGGTTAAAGTAAATGAAATCACAGATTTCCGAATTTTCAAGTTCCTTATTATCTTGAATTGAATTACAATTAACGCATAAAATTATTTGGAAGTTCTTCTCAAACAGAGAATAAATTCGTTTTTACATATTTCAGATTGATGAAGAATCAAAGTTTTTTCAATAGCTCCAGGTTATTTCTAATAAGGAAACAAAAATTTTCAAGCCTCCAAAATTATGATAATGAACTCTTGCCAACTCCATTGCTTCTTAATGTCGGTCGAATTTGGTACTTTGGGTTCTTGGATTTTCAATGCATATGAATCAAGACTTGGAATTAATTCGTTCATAATTCTCGGTTACCCTTTCCAAACTTATATCATCATATTTTAATACTTCGAATAAAAGTTTTCAATAAAATGGGGCTAAAAAACTTAAAATAACGAAATCTTCGAGAATAATAGTCGAATTAATAGTTTAATGTCATTAGTCTGAAAGATGTCGTTATTTCAAGATTTTTACATTCTCATCAGAGAAGGTATTAGATTTGTGTGAAATTTGACCCCCCCCCCCCCCATTTTTGTCAAATATCCACGTTTTGAGACCCCCTGAATCCGGAAAACAGGTTTCACGAATGTGTCTGTCTGTCTGTGAGCACGATAACTTTCCAAAAAACTAATTGATTCGATTGGACTTTGGTACACTCTTTCAGTGTCAGAAACTAAAGGTCAATTTTGTTAGCCAGTTATTTTGGATCGAAAACAAAAGAGGGGGAGCATTTTGGAAATTTTTGAGACCATTTTTTCAGGACTTGATAATTGAAAGTACAGATTCATGTAGTGAGTAATAATTCGGACAATTTATTCCCATGATGTTTCTTGATAAGAAAACGATTGCCAGAGTTATGGCATTTTCAAAATTTGAAAATGTAAACAAAAATGAGAATTTTTAGCTAAACAACGAAAGATATGAAA
>WSXT02231777.1:0-16204 GCA_011762715.2 Neuroterus valhalla | reverse complement strand
AAATGGGTGCCAAAGCACGATCGAATATGATCATTCTGTCGAAAGCTATCGAGTTCACAGATATTTTTAATTTTTTTGTGCGATCAAAAACGGAATTTTCGATTTTTTGAGAAAATTCCAAAAGTCGTATTGACTATATTGTAGGGCTCCCAAGAAGAAACATTTTTGCTGTCTGACTCGCTTCTCAATCTTGCGTTATTTGGCTAAAAATTCTCATTTTATTTTACATTTTTGGAATTTGAAAATGCCATAACTCTGGCAATTTTGCTTTTTTAAAAAAAGTCATGGAGATAAATTGTTTCATTTTTCACCTACTACAAGAAACCATACTTATAATTTTTGAGTCTTGGAAAAAAAAATATAAAAAAATGCTCAAAATGTTCCCCCTCTTTCATTTTTCATTCAAAATAGCTGGTTATAGAACTCAGGCTGTTTTTTTGGTACCACGAAATGTGTGCCAAAGGGCAATCCGATTCGATCATTCTTTCGAAAGTAATCGAGTACACAGATTACAGACTACAGACTACAGACAGACAGACAGACACCTTCGTAAGAACCATGTTTTCTGACTCAGGGGGTCTCAAAACGTGGAGATTTCATCAAATCCGCGAAAGTCAATTTTCACATAAAACCAATACCTTCTTATTCAGAATGAGAATGTAAAAAACAATTCAGAAAATTAAATCATAAAAATAAAAAGTTCCAAAACGTTTTCTTCAAAGTTTTGTACAATATATAGTTTTCAAATTCGAAAATTAGTTTAAATCATGATGATAGCATATTGTTGAATTTCGAGTAGTTATTTCCGCAAAATCTTCGACAAAGAATTCTTTATATCTGAGGAACCATTATTTACAATTAATGGAATTAATGGAAGAAAATAAAATGGAAGAAAAGGAAAGTTTTTCAAGAATAGGGAGAAAAATAAAAATTTGAAAAAGGAGAAATGCAGGGGGTAGGGTAAATACTGTGGTCCCTGTTATCAATAAAAGGAAGGATGATGAAAATATTATCAAATATTTCCTTACATAAATAAGATCTTCTCGGAAACATTTCCTCAGATTTCCAATAAAGGCTTCTTTATTTTCGGAGTCTTCTAAAAGCACAAAATCCTGGACCCCAATTCGATCTCGCTCATGTGAATCTCTTTCCATGTTTTTGGAAATATTTTTTCTAGGGTGGTGATCTTCCGGTTGAGAATTTCGAGAATTGAAAGGACTCTCCTGCATTCAATGCGACTTTATTGTTCCTGAAACATTAAAGAAGGAAATATGTATGAATACAAAATGATTATAATTAACAGATTATAAAAAATACCTTCAAACTAAATATTCTCTAAGCTTATTTCTGAAGAAAACTAATATGTCTGAGCCAATGCAAATGTTTACGAATTCGACCCAATTAGATCTTTTAATTTCCTATTGTAGTCTAATGTCTCATTTTATGTTCAACTAGTAGTAGTAGTAGTAGTATATTTATTGCCTTTTAGAATACAAATTTTATGGCAATGGAGAGCCCATATTACATTTAAAAATAATAATAAATTCAACATCACGTTTACGTAGTTATAGATGAAGAACGAAGCCATACTGGTTCCTTCCTAGAAAGTAATACGCATAATTCATTACGCATGACATTTTGTACGTTTGGTAAATAGTGCTTCCTGGTGGGAGAGTGGATTGGATATTTAATAAGAATATGCATCAAGTCCTCTTTTCGCATAGATTCTGTAATTTACAAGAAGTTTGCTATGTATGAAACTGAAGTTACTTTTTTCCAATCTGATCATACCTTGAAGGAGAGTGAATTCGAGGAATCTGACAACTATCCCGTCAGTTTGTTCATTTAGTTTGGTATCGTTGAGTTCGATCAAATTCAGGTTGATACCTACTGACTCCAAACATCTCATGAGTTCCCCTAGCTAGTTGTATTTGTGATTTCTAGCGTAGGCAGTCTTAGCAAAATTTTTCATACATGACTTGGGAAAACGCGAGTCTCCCATTTTGAAAACCTGAGCTGCCCACTTCAGAGCCATTTTTATCATATAATAAGAAACGCAAGTTAACCCTAGTTCCAATCTGACTATGCAGTTAGGTATGTTTCTGGATAGGCGGACCAAATTTTTCAAGAAACGTACTTGTGCTTTCTCAAACACCTATAGGTAGTTAAAACCACAAATGGGACACCGATATAATAGAATACTTCTAATAAGGGAATCGTGAATTTCAGCCATAGATAGCCACGAGGGACATTTAGAACGGATTAGGATGCTAATCGCAGAAGCAGAGGCTAAATATGCTTTACTTACAGTGTCCTAGGCAGCTTTCTTCGATAACCCAAACCTTGAAAAAGCAGTCCCAAGGTAATCAAATAACGGCACGAGTTCCGAAGGACTACTTTCACATTTTAAGCCTAAGAGTTTATCACAGATTCTGCCGTTTTTAAAGATAGTATATTTTGTTTTTATTTCTTCAACTCTAAGCTTATTGCTTGCACAATATTCCTGAAGGGCCTTCAGCTTTCTGATCGCATCAATTTTTGTAACAGCGAAAATTATCAAATCATCCGCAT
The DNA here is from genome assembly GCA_011762715.2 of Neuroterus valhalla. Lineage (NCBI taxonomy): Eukaryota > Metazoa > Arthropoda > Insecta > Hymenoptera > Cynipidae > Neuroterus > Neuroterus valhalla. Next base: position 13,633 of record WSXT02231777.1, on the reverse strand, counting down.
ATGGTAGCAAGGCAATGTCCGTGCTTCCATGTATTCTAAGTCCAACCAAATCCCTACCTCTGAAAACTATGTCTATGTCTGATCTAATCTGTATCGCGTAGATATACAACGTTGGGATTAAATGGTCATTAGGACAAAGTGTTAGACGTACGTTGGGTAGTTCGAAACTACCCAGCGTTTCAGATTTTGTCTAGCATCGTCGTTATTCTTGACAAATTCCAGGATAGGATCTCTCCTGTTCACGACGATGTCGGCCGTGCTCAGAATAATTCGGTTGTGAAGGCATTGGAGATTCAGAAGTCTGCGTCCGCCTTCACGGCGTGCGATGTATAAGCGCGGAACGGACGAAATGATATGTAAGCTTTTCTACATATGCTTTATCTTCCGCGTAATGATATCAAGGATCTTGAACTTGTTTTTTGTCTAAGGAACCACTCCAAGCAAATAGGGTTGAACTGAGTTAGCAAGCATTTAGTCGCAGATATCTTGTTCAACACCTGCGATTCGTCTATGTTTCAGATGAATCTTGACACACTTATCCAATCCAAAGTCTATACCGATTTCTCGTGTGCACCCTTCGAAGATGCTTAGGGCATCCCTAAGATATTTTTTTTAGAAAAGCATAGATATTCAGGTCATTCATTAAAAATATATGAGGAACCTCATGCTCCCAAATATCAGTTCCGCCGCAGAGGTACCCATGAGAATCGCGAAGTGCGAGAGACAGTGAAGTAGTGTGATGCAGAAAAGAAGAAGGCTCATTGTGTTACCTTAGAAGACACTCTTCTGGAAAGTGACGCTGTTAGCTGTTATACGATGCTTTCCATAAGAAATAGTATATCTGGTTTCCCGAAGGGGGGCATCAATCTCTCTATGAATCCCACTATATGTGTATGAACCTCCAAGACTTTCAACAGACAGATGATAAGTCTTTGGGGAGTTAGATCAAAAGCTTTCTGAAAATAATCAATGCAGACCATCGACAGATGGCGTTGGTGGTTCGCAGCGTCTTTCCAGATACACCTGTCGATGAGCAGGTTTTCCCGACAGCCTGCTGCGCCTCTTTTCGCTCTTTGTTGTTCGTAAATCTCACTTCATACAGGTCTAATTACCCAAAAATCATGTCATTCAGGATAGACGTGAAGATCTTGTACAACGTGTTCAGTTAAGTTATGGGCCTGCAGTTCTCTGGGTTGGATAAGTCGCCCTTCTTCGGTAGGAGTACAGTTCGTCCTAACACCAGCCACTGACGAATAGGGATCTCCGACTTTAAATATGCCGTAAACATCCCGGACAGATGTTGGTGTTTGAAAGTAAAATTCTTCCACCGAGAGTTATTGATACAATTTGGACCAGCAGTGGGGAAGTTCTTGGTGCCCCTCAATGCTTTTTTCACCTCCTCGGCAGTCATTGGTGGGCATTTCTCCTCTAATTTTGTGAGGCTTTTGTACAGCTCCTTGAAACACATTATATTAAGGTGTCTTCATTCAATTGGTGCTGCACTCCGTAAATCTCAGCGAGGAACTGTTGATTCTCCATGACCCATCCCTCCCTCTTTTTAATTCTCTCCCTTGCATCGGATAGTACTCGTATCTTGTCAACAATGTGATACTTGCTTGTGAGCAGCTTTGATATTTTCAATATGTAATGAATGATCCTCATTTCATGATCAAACTTTCGAACCTTTGGCGTAAAAGGCTTACCGGATACGACATGCAGGACGCGTCCTATCTAGCTCAGCCAATCTTCTTTTTTATTTTCTGCAAGCGCTTTTTGATCTCTCCATATATTGTGCCTTAGACTTTTGAACCAGACAAAGATCTCGCTCCATCATAAAATTAACAAGTGATTTCAGCCAGATCATCAGGCTTAGGAGGAACCTGGATGTTAATGTTTCTCTTTATTCTGAAATGATCATCTTCTCTTGGGAGATGTCTTGCTTCAGCAGTTGGCCTTAATGCCCCTTCCTGATCTTCGTCTGCGGCATGTTCTTGCAGCAGTTGAAAAAGCGTTCCGAGTATATCTCTTGTTCACGAAAAGATTTACGGCTCGGGTTCTTAACACCTGCGGTGAAAGGTGCAAGAGCTCTGGGTGTTTGTGGCACCACAGAGTGTGCGGGCGCTCCATATTACCTCTGCGATTAGGGCTACTACTGGCATCGTAGCAATGAAGCAGGTCATCATGTAGCCGATCCGTCCATAAAGAACGTCAATTGCCTTACCGGAGCGTCATCGTATTTTCGTCTAATTCAGCACCCTAAACTCTAGAACGATCGGAAATACTTGCCAAACCATTTCGGTTTTAATTTTTATAGTTGTCCCCACGAGTAAGGCTGTATACTCTAGAAGGTCACCCTGTATCCTGAAGACACTGTAAAGTACACCACACTCAGGTGCCATTCAGCTTCAGCACAGTTGCTTATGCCTAAGCTTGGGGGTTTTTAATTCAGGACCACCTCTGAACAATTGTTCACGACTGCTTATTAACTATGGAAACCATATTTAGCAGAAACTTTCGGTACATAGACCCTCTACCCTCAACCTGAGGACGCTTTCCGTAATAATAATCAACTTTACATTATTTCAGGGACCTATCGTTTTCAAACCTTAAACAAAACTTTGAAAGAAAATAGGATACAAACAATTTAAATTCCAAAGAGTAACATCAGTTTCTTGCCTAAGGTGGAGTAATAGATGAAGTTATAAAATTCTACCATTGATAGTAAAATATTGATGTTAGAGATATTGAATTATAAAAATTTATAGAATGGCATAAAAATTCCGATAAACCGACAGCAGTAGTTGGGTGTTGGTTCTCGATTCAGCGGGAATGTCAAGCATAAACGGGCGGGGTTAGCACTCGGGTGGGTGACGTTTAACTACTGTCGAGTGGAAGACTTGATGCCGAAGATAAGTGTGTGTATCCGATGATATTGAATATCAAGTTCTGAACTCGCCTGTCGGTAATCGACTGCGCTTGAGAGTTTTGGTTTCCCGCAGTTTCCCACTCTCCTGACCAAATTTTCAGACGAAAGTGAGCGATTCAAACAAGAATCCGACTGCAGACGGTAGGGATTTAAGAGATTCAAAATCCCACAACATCGAATACGTCAGGCATTGCTTTAAGGCTTATTATGAGTGTTGTGGTAATTGGGCATTTTGGGAGAGGATTTGAGTTGAGTTGAAGGGTTTAGTATCTAACGATCTCCTGCAGGAGGGGGTAATGTAGATATGTGAAAACCCGAAAAGGGTATGCATTAAAGAGTGTTTGCAATTTTACCGTATCCTTACTATACTTTTTTACAGTAATGTTACATTCCCAAAATCGTTATGATAAACGACAACTCATGAGCCGTCAAATCTGTGATGAGCAATCCGAAAATTCAATTGGCGAATTTCATAATTCAAGGATCAAGTAATTTAATACAGTCCGGTTCCTTGCTGAAAGTAGAAAGTGCTGGTAATTGTGTGGTCTGGATTTGGGTGTGACTGTGTTGGAATCGTATGATATTTGAGGGTGAGAGGGAGTGAAGGAAATTTTCGGGTGGAGGATTTTGTGTTAGAAGTGAAGCAATTTCAGAGGTGAGTGACAATTTCTAAGTTTGAGGTGAATTAGGTTTGCCTGTGAGGTTGATTTGGAGTGTTGTTCTTGTCAGTTGGCGTGGGGTCAGGGCGAGGAAATCGGTTTACAGGTCAGGGTAGAGGAAGATAAGTGCGGGTTAAAGTTAGGATTGGGTAGACAGTAGCAGGGTGAGGTAGTGCGAGAACGGACCCTCTGAGTGTATAGTAGCAAAAAAAGACGGTAAGGGGTGTGGGCGCCAGAGGTAGTGCGGTTGAAGGCGGAGAGAGTTGAGTGCTACTGTGGATAATCAAAAATGTTCAGGTCACAGAAGGAAAAAGACAAAAATAGAGATGAGGAAAGAGGGCCGATGGAAGGGGTTGGTTTGAAAAAAATTAGAAAAATGATGATAGAGGTGATGGAAATGCAGGAAAAGAGACGGCAGGAACGGAGAGATGAAATAAAGCAGAAAATTAGACAAGAAATGGCTGAATTAAGGAGGGAGTAGTAGAAATGGGAGAAATCGAGGGAAAATTTAGAGAAAAGGATGTTGGACCTAGAACAAAAACAAGAGAAACAGGGGGAGCTTAAGGAAAAAGTAGAGGAGTTGGAAAGTTGGTTGGAAGATATGCAAGGCGCAATCCGAAAGTTTGAAGGGACGGGATTAGATAATAAGGATGTAAATTGGAAAGGTTGGGAAAACATGAAAGGAGAATGGAGAGGAATGAGAGAGATGAAAGGAGAAAAAATATAGTTATAAAAGGCATCAGATTAAAAGGAAAGGATTTGAAGGAAGGTGTACAAGAAGTGCTAGATAGGATAAATGCGAAGCTACAAGTAGAAGAAGTAAGAAACATAGAGTGGGATGATGTAAGAAGGGACAAAATGGCGCTGGTAAAATTGGAGAATAGGGAAGATAAGGGGGAGGTTATGTTGAAGAAAAGGCAGTTATATCGCAGTGAACAGAGAATAGAAGATGAATGGACACGGGAGCAAAGGTGTATGCAGTATAAGTTAATAAAAATAGCGGAAGAGGAGAAAAAGAACAGAAAGTAAACGTGGGTTAAGTATGGGAGAATAAAAATACAAGATATATGGTGGGAATGGGATGAAGCAACAGATAAGTTAGTGAAAAGTGCGACGTCGGGGAACTAGGAGAGAAAGGACGGGAAGAGGAGGGAATAAGAAATAGCAGAACCCAAGAAGAAAAAGGAAAGGAAGGAAGGAATGTAGCAGGATGGGAAAGAAAAGATAGAGAATTTAACAGAAGTTTGGAACAGTTGGAGGTCGTAGTGATGATAGGAAAGTGGCTAGATGAGAAAGGATGGGAAAGAGTGAGGGAAAGATAACCAAGAGGTTACAGTTGGGAGATTCAACATGCAAAGAGGAGAAATAGGAAAGGCAGATCAATGGGAGAAATGGTGATCGGAATAAGGAAGGAACATCTTGCAGAGAAATATAGGACAGTGATTAAGAAAGAAATTGAAGGATTATTAGTAGAAGAGATAAAGATTAGAGGAGAGAGATGGAAAACAGTGGGAGTGTATGTAAACGGAGACATGCAGGAGGAATCTATGCCCATAAAAGAACTGATGTAAGAAAACTAAGAGAGGATCAGGCTTGTTAAGGAAGAGATTTTAATGCAAGAACAAGAGATAGAAGAGGAAGGGAATGGGGAGAAGAGCGAAGAAAAAAATAAAAAGACAAGATACCTAATGGAGAAGGGAAGAAATTTCTGAAGTGCTCAGAGGAAATGGGATGGTTTATCATAAACGAAAATATAGAGGAGGATGGGTAAGGAGAATATACACGTTTGGGAGATGAAAAGGGAACGGTCATTGACTATGTGATAGTGGACGACGAGGTAACAGAGAAGATCAAGAAACTAGAGATAGGAGAATATATAGATTCTGATCACTTTCCATTAATACTGACGATGGAAGTTGGAGAAGTTGAGGAAATAGAGATAGTTCCACCAAATCAGATGGGGTTTAGAAAAGGAATGAGGGTGATGGATAACATATACGTTGTAAATTATATAATAAATAGGAGGATTAATAAGGAAAAGGGAGGTTTCATAGCTATGTTCGTAGATCTAAAAGCGGCGTTCGCTTCTCTGGACCAGAGAGAGATAGAAAATGTTATGGTAAAAAAAGGTATAAGGGAAGGTCTAATAAAGAGAGTTTCAGAAATTTTCCGTGAGACAGAAAGCAGGCTACAGGTAGCCGATAAAGTAGGATTTAGTTTCTGGTTGGTGAGAGGAGGAAGACAAGAGTGTCCTCTGAGCCCTCTTTCATTTGATATATTGATCTTAGACTTGGAAGAAGCGATGAACAGAAAAGGGTGGGGAGGTGTTAAGATGGGGAAAGTAAAGATATATACACTGGCATACGCAGATGATATAGTACTGATGGTAGAAGATGGAGAGGGAATGGCGGGTCTAATTACAAGGTTGGAGAAATACTTAGATGAGAAGAAAATGACATTGAATGTAGGAAAGACGTAAATAATAAGGTTTAAAAAGGGGGGGGGGAGGATGGACTGGGAGATGGAAGGGAGTGAAGATAGAAGAAGTAAAAGAGTTTACATTTTTGGGATACACCTTGCAAGCAAATGGAGATCGTAAAGTACATATAAAAGAAAGAATAAAAAAAGCATCAGGGGTAATTAAGCAGGTATGGGGTATTGGGAAAAAGATTCAAGAAAGATTGGAAAAGAAGAATCTGGTTGTTTGATATCCTGGTATGGCTGGTTTTAGGATATGTAGCAGAAATATGGAGATGAAAGGGAAGAGAAGAGATGGAAAGGTTAGGAAAAGCTAAAGGAGGGAAAGGTAGGAGAGTTAGCAAAAAAATGTCTGAAGGAGGTGAAAGATAGAACAGGAAGCCGATCGAGTTAACAAAATGGGAAGAAGAAAGAAGGGAGTTCCTTACAGAAAGACATATAGGAGAGGAAATCGGAGTAAACTTTGCTGAATTAAAGGAAAGAGATAAGGAAAGTCAAATAATAGAAAGATGGGGAAGGATTAAGGAATCGAAATACAATAAATGGTATAAGATTATGAAAAAGAAAGGTCTACCAAATTATTTACAGAATATGTGAATGGGAAGAAGAAGCATGGGGACATATATGGAAAGGATGTATGAGAGAAATGGAAGATAAAGGAAGCTGGCAAGGGAATTCGGTAATGATTCTGGGGGAAGAATGACAGAGGGAGGAGTAGATGAAAGAATCGGAGGAAGCTAAAGGAGCGAATGAGATGAAATGAAAGAATGATTTTGTAAAGGGGAAGGCTGAGGTGGTAGAGAAGCAAATGAAAGAGGAAACGGAAGTCACGCAGAAAAATCGGGTAAATTTAATTGTACAGTTAGAATAAGTAGACGTTAGTAGAATAAGATGACGCTGCGCTCTGATTCCGAAAAAGCAGTTTTTACGTTGGTGTCTGTCTGTCTGTTGTCATCGTCGTCGTCGTCGTCGTCGTCGTCGTCGTCGTCATCGTCGTCGTCGTTGTTGTCGTCGTCTGTATACTCGATAACTTTCGAAAGAAGGATCATATTGGATTGTGCTTTGTCACACTTTTTTGAAACCGGAAAAGAAAGGACGAGTTCATTAACTACCTATTTTGGATGGAAAATCAAAGAGGGGAGCATTTTAAAACTTTTTTGGCCTTTTTTTCCAAGACTCGAAAATTGTAAGTATTGTTTCTTGTAGTAGGTGAAAAATGAAACTATTTATCCCTACAACTTTTTTTTTTAAACAAAATTGTCAGAGTTATGGCATTTTCAAAATCCAAAAATATAAAAGAAAATGAGAGTTTTTAGCCAAATAACGCAGGATTGAAAAGAAAGTCAAAGAGCAATGTTTCTTCTTGGGAGCCCTACAAAATCGTAAATACGACTTTTTGAGTTTTCTCAAAAAATCGGAAATTCCATTTTTGATCGCACGAAAAATAATGAAAAATAATCTGTGAACTCGATAACTTTCGATAGAATGATCATATTCGATCGTGCTTTGAAACCCATTTTGAGGGATCAAAAATACAAGTCGAGTTCGTTAACCAGCTGTTTTCGATCAAAAATAAAAGAGGGGGAGCATTTTGAAAATCTTTTTGGATTTTTCTTTCCAAGACTCAAAAATTGTAAGTACGGCTTCTTGTAGTAGGTAAAAAGTGAAAAAATTTACCCTTATGGTTTTTTACTTAATGAAAACAAAATTGTCAGAGTTGTGGCATTTTCAAAATTCGAAAACATAAAAGAAAATGAGAATTTTTAGCCAAATAACGCAAGATTGAAAAGAAAGTCAGAGAGCAAAAATGTTTCTTTTTGAGAGCCCTCCAGGATGATCTTTACAACTTTTCGAGTTTTCTCAAAAAATCGAAAATTCAAATTTGGGTCACACAAAAGATAATGAAAAATAATCTGTGGACTCGATAACTTTCGAAAGAATGATCATATTCGATCGTGCTTCGGCACCCATTTTGAGGGACCGAAAAGACAAGTCGAGTTCGTTAACCAGCTATTTTGGATGAAAAATCATAGAGGGGGAACATTTTGAAAAATTTTTGGATTTTTTTTCCAAGACTCAAAAATCGTAAGTACGGTTTCTTGTATTACGTAATACGTGAAACAAATAATCCTCATGATTTTTCCTGATAAAAACAAAATTTTCAGAGTTGTGACATTTTCAAAATTCGAAAATATAAACGAAAACGAGGATCTATACGCAAACGACGCAAGGTATGGAAAAAACTTTGGAGAACAAAAATGTTAATTTTTGGGAGACCTCCAGGGGAATCTTTACAACTTTTTGAGTTTTCTCAAAAAATCGAAAATTCAAATTTAGTCGCACAAGAAATAGTGAAAAATAGAAATATTCATTTTTTCATCAAACTATGTAAGGTACGGGAAATGTAAATGAACTTCAATTATGCTCCAAAAAAGGATCTACAAATTTCATAGGCTTAACTCTTTGATAGGACAAGTAGTTTTTGCTTCACTTATAAAAGAAGCATATAGAAAATGAGAAAAATGATCTTTTGGACAATTGATACAAGATTAGAAAAAATCAAATGAACGCAAGTTTTTTACCAGGAAAATATCTCTATATGTGTTATCAGCTTCTTTAACAGGATACGTATTTTCCATTTCAATCAGATAACTATAAAAATGAAATAATAAAATTTCTGAAAAAATGACTAAGGCTAACACAAAAAATTGATCCAGTGCGCAGCGCAAGACACACGATGAGAATGTATTCGTTAAAGCCAGAGAAGCTCGAACAAAAGAGAATTCGCACTCATCAAATAATTAAAGTAGTCGACATTTCGCTTTTGAGTTTCACAAGCTTTTTATACAACTGTAGGAAGGAGGTACAAAGGCTGAGTGCGCAGCGCGAGGTAAATTCATAACCGACTGCGAGGTGAGATTACCATCGATTGCGAAGCGCGTGATTCGAAATTCGCGCACCGTAGGTGCGCTCAAACTTGCGAGCGAAGCGTGCCGCGCGCGATGAGAATGTGCCCGCGCAGCAGGCAGATTTTTTGATAATTGTAAAGTTAGCATGAATGCGCGAACAAAGGACATTTTTTATGTGCTAATATTTAGTCCCTATCAGAGTTTTCTTAGCTTCTCGATATACGATTTGATAGTTTATCAACAATCAGAAACGTCCTATGAGCAGAAGGGAATTTTTTATGAAAGTTCGAATTTGAGCCTCTTCTGCAAATCAAAAGTTTTCGATTTCGCTCCACGAAATGCTACTGCTTGTTCGAGATTGGTTATTTTGTCCCTAGCAGAGTTTTATTAGCTCCTCGATATACGATTGGCACCTTATCAACGATCAAAAGCGTCCTAGCCGTCGACACGTCGCTGTGTCACTCCGCTTCTCAGGCATAAAATGACCTATTCCCGGATTATTTACGCATTATTAACGCAAAGTTTAAATTGCAATTGACGATTAAATTAACGAAAAAAATGATTTCTTTGGATGCGAAAACTATTGAAATAGTTTTTGAATTCTGAAAATAGCACGAAATTTGGCCGTCTCAGAAATTATCATAAATATTAGATTGTTAATGTCTCTTCTATTCGAGCTAAAATAATAAAACCTCCGAAAGGTTTCTTTTGGAAATCAGGTATAGATTTTATGTTTGCAAATCTTATCTCTGAATAAACATTTTGGTCAAAAGTAGTTGCGCAGTGAAATTAGCACTGAATCATGGCGATAACTAGGATCGATAGGGGTAAGTGTGATAACGGAGTAAATGTGACAATGATAAAAATTGTAATTGAAAACTAATTAGTTAATAACCATTTTTATTACAATATAAAGATCATATCTCTCCCCAATCAATTATTTTTACAGAAACTGAGAAGCTTTTAGAAAACTTCATTTCGCAATTGTGCAATCTGATCTTTTGATTTTAATTATTCCTACATAAAGCCCCTTTTGTTACATTCTGTTTGAGAATGAAAGAAGATATTAATATATCGTTTCCTTTAAAATTTCAGGCCATAATTTTTTTAAATCAATGAGTAAAAAATACATTTCGAAATAGATAAGTTTTTCAAAATAACTGAAACCCTCTTAACAGGCTTTTTATCTCCAATAATATTCTTTTAAACGACAGTTAATTGGAGACAAACAGATCTTCCAATAATTTGTGAATATTCTATTAATAGTTACAAAAGTAACAATTTTTTGAATAAGGATTTCAGTGCGTTTTCCTTAATCGTGTCTTTTTTACCCGTAATGACCGAAAGTCTAGAATCGTTGACACACTACCAAAGAAAATTGATGGTATATAGTATTTTTTACAATATATTGTGCAACTTCGGAGGAACCGTACTTTCGTCCGGTGGCAGACGTTTTTTTGTAACAGATTTATATGACAATCGTGATATTATCGCGATGAATCACGGAGAGTAGGTTTCAAAAATGTCTGGAATCATAGAGAAATAACTCCGCGAACTTGTGATATAGATAAGGGCGTATTTATTTTGTCCCGCTTTATATGCGCGGATATCATGATTCTCACACGGAAAAAATAACTGTTGCAAAAAGTGAAGAGTTTGCGAAATTTCAACAAAATAGAATGTCACTTTTGGACAGACCACAATTTTCAAAAGATTTCGTATACATTTATCAAAAAGTGGATTATACTAACGAATATTTGTAAAAAAACTTTACAAATAATTGACGCTTCATGCTGGCGACGTTCAGTTCTCTTCCGCGAATTTCTATCAAAAGGAAGCCGTTACCATGGCAATAATAAGCAGGGTGGCGACTTGGCCGGGAAACCGGGAAAGACCGGGAAATGGACGGGAATTCTATTGGCCGGGAAAAAACCGGGAAATGACCGGGAACTTAATTTAAAACCGGGATATGGCCGAGAATATAATGAGAAACAAGGAATTCACTTGAGTCAACGTAGAATATTAAAAATTGTACCGAAAAAATACGAGAAATGACCGCTTTCTTTTTATGAATGAAAAAGAGATCTTATCATTTGATTCAAACAATGTAACGTTCCCTTAATCTAATTCTCAAAATATTTAAATATATCTATACGCCATGAGAGAAGAATTTTTTTTTTATTATAAGAAAAAAGTTCTGGAAATTTATTGCTCTGTGAGATTTTTTTAGCTGACTCAAATTTGATAACCAAATCGATGATAACTCAAATCTGCAGAAGGAATTCTTACCTTCAGTCTTTCAAAAAAATGCATGCACGGTTTATTTTCTTTTTATCATTTATCTGACTTGACACCGAAAATTTCAGAAAATAATTATAGTTTTTATTTCAGGGCAGGGAGTTTCAGTGAAGAAGTATAATTTTAATTGGAACAGGGTATCTTTCACATGGAACGTAAACTTTTTTAACTAATTACAATTAGGATTAGGACGAAAGGTATTTAAAAAAATCGTTCCTCCAATTCAAAATCCGTCAATATTTCAAAGTTCCCTCTTTCTAATTTTAAATAAAGAAAGTACCTACTTCAAGCAGTCGTTAGAGTAAAAGTATTTTTCCGAAGAAGAAATATTTCTAAATTATGATTGAAAGCTTGTTTACATTGTTTATTGCAAATTCATCCTTTCTGAGTTAAAAAATCAGCTATTGACTTATTTGAATTTAAACTTGTTTGTTGAAAATCAAATTTTTGTGTTGAAGTTGCATTATTTCAATTCCAAATCCACCTCTGGTTGAAATTGTTACTACTTTGAAAAATCAATTCATCTTTTTTTGGTGAAAAATTCGAGTATTTAGTTGAACATCGATTTTTGAATTTGGAAATGAAACTGTTTCTTTGAGAATCTATGTACTTCGTGGGAAATTTGGCTTTTTTGTAGAAAATACATCTTTATGGTCAAAAATTCATCTTTCGCTTGAAATACATCTATTCATTTGAAAATAAATTATTTCTACTGGAAATTCAACTTTTCATTTTTAGTGGAAAAATTATCTTTTCTAGTTCAAAATATTCGACATTTAGGTGGAAATTTGTCTTTTTGAATTGCAAATTCAATCCTTTCGTTGAAACTTCCCATATATTGTTGAGAAATCGATTTTTTGTAGAAAATTATATTTTTCTTCGGAAGTTGATACTCTTCTCCAAAAATTCTGAATTTCAACCATTCTGTTGAGAAATAGAATTTTTTGCTTCTTTCTGGTTTAAAATTCAACTTCTTTAGTTGAACATTTACAATTTCATTTGATTCTTTATTATTTTGTCTATAAATGTGATCATTTGTTTAACAGTTTTTTTGTTCGTTGAAAGATAGCTTTTATAGTTGGAAGTATTTGTTGTTATAAGTAATTCTTTTAACTGGAAATTTAACTCATCCCAATTGGAAATTTCATGGTTTCATTTAAAAATCTGTTTCTTCAACTCAACATTTATTTTTTCTCAATTTAAAATTTGAGTAATCAAATTTTTATTTATCAATCGACTCGACTCTGTTGGACTTTGTTAGAATTTCACAAACAGCTTTCGGCTCTTTGATACATGAGCTCGCGAAACTATGGATGGCAACTTTGTCGAAATTTCACAAACTGCTTTCCGAACTCTGACACTCAATTAATTTTTACACTAATTCTTCCCTTTTTTATCCAAATTTTCACAATCTGTCAATTCATTTTTTTACATGCAGCTTTCAAAATTTTAGATTTACGGGTTAGAATTTTTGAAATAAATTTTTCTTATTATTCGTAAATTTATATCATATTTTAAAAAAATTGCTCATCAAATTTTACAGAGGTAACTCTTCCAGTTTATAACAAATTTTAACTCTGTCCAAAAGTGACATTCTATTTTGTTAAAATTTCGCAAATTTTTTCCATTTTTTGTAACAGTTATTTTTTCCATGCACCTGTTACAAAAAATATTTCTTCTCGGAAATTTTTGTTGATTGGAGGATGTGAAGATTCAAAGTAGGGATTTCAAAGTAAGTTTGGCGAAATTCAAAATCAGAGTATAACTGTGTTATTTTTTTTACACACTTACCCCTATCAAGCCTAAAAAGTTGAACACCTGCCGAACGGGTCGAATCAAGAATGAGAAGATTTTGTCCCAGACTAACTCCTTTATACCCCACCTTCCCCACTCTTATACTTTTTTCTCATTCCTTCTTCACCTCTGAGGGCGGAGCCCCATAGAGGTAGATTACAAACAGTGAGGTTTTTTGTACACCGTACATACCCATACGTTGGAGAATCTTGAATCTTGAAAAATGGATTTGCAATAGAGTAGTTCAATTTATAAGCAGAAAGTGAACCTTTCATAAAGAATAATATAAATTTCCTACCAAGAAGATTAATGTTATCTCAAAAAGACGAGTTTTCAAGAAAATACATCAATTTTCAACAAAATGTTATATTTTCGAGTCAATGAGACGAGTCATCTAGAGATCATTTGAAATGTTCAATCCAATGATATGATTGGCCAATAAAAGTTTAAATTTTCTAACATAAATATGAATTTTGTACAAAACTGTGGAGGTCCTAACTCGAAAATATGTTGTTTTTTTACATTCTCATCATTTATGATTGAGAAAGTATTAGAATCGTCTGAAATTT
>WSXT02231776.1:20310-31321 GCA_011762715.2 Neuroterus valhalla | reverse complement strand
TATGTGTATGTGAACTATTAAATCAGCCCGTTTTCGAAAGTCAACTCAAATGACATTACACGAGTTCCCCTTGTAAGCTAAATTACGCTTACATAACTTGGGATAATGCGATTGTTCTATTTCGAAGACTTAAGCTGCCCACTTAAGAGCCATATTTATTATATGATGGGAAACGCAAGTTAATCCTAGTTCCAATCTGACTACAAAGTCTGGTGTGTTTCTGGATAGGTGGAACAAATTTTTAAAGAAACGTACTTGTGCTTTCTCGAAGACCTCTAGGTAGTTGAGACCATAGATATGGGACGTATATAGTAACGTACTTTAGATAAGGGAATCTTGGATTTTAGCCATAGATGGCCACGAGGAACATTTAGAACGGATCAAAATACTAATTGCAGAAGCTGAGGCTAAATAACCCCTGCTTACCGCGTCGTAAGCAACTTCCTTAGATACATCAACCCTTGAAGAAGCAGTATCAAGGTAATCAAATATCGGCACGAATTCTAGAGGACTATCCTCACATTTTAGGCCTAGACGATTATCGCTGATTCTGCTCTTTTTGAAGATAGTATATTTTGTTTTTATTTTGTTAACTGTAAGCTTATTAATTGCACAATATTCCTGAAGGAACTTTAGCTTTCTGATCGCATCAATTTTAATGTCAGCAAAAATAATCGAATCATCCGCATATGTCAGCAAGATAATGTCCGTGTTTCCAAGTATTCGAAGTCCGACCAAACCCTTATCTCTAAAAAATATCTCTATGTCGGATGTTAGGAGATTGAACATGATTGGGCTTAGCACTTCCCCCTGTAGAACTCCCTCAGTAACGGGTACTTCCTCTGAGAGTCCGACCCCTGTTCTCAGACGGGTTAAGCTCTTTCATATAAGCTTTGTAAGATTCTAATGATTCTTGAGCTTACCTCAAGATTGTAGAGCCTAATAGCAAAATTTCAGGGGAAATTTTCAGTGGTGAATTGAAAAGAGCGATTGGACGATAATTGTCAGGATTTGTAGGGTAGTGTTTCTTGTGGACCATCTGTGTTACGGATTTGGTCAAGTCTACTGGAATGTATTCATTATGAAAAATTCTATTGAATAAAGTTTCCAGGTAAAGGAACCAATTTTGTGGCAAGTTTTTATAGAAACAATAAGAGATTATGTCAGGTCCTGGAGCTTTCTTGGATTTACATTTGTTTATTGATCAAGGATTTCTTGAGATGTGATATCCCAGTCGAGTAGAGGGTGACGTACATCTGTGAAACAAGTTGGTGGCAAACGTCTCAGAGGAAGTGTTAGATGATAGAAATTTTCCGAGTTTTTGGCGGAAAGAACTGAAATGGATCCCCCCTTCAAGGCTCTAAATTTATTCACGGTGCCCCAAAAAGCCTTACTATCGTTAACCATTTCTAGATTGGCAAGGATGTCATTTTCGAATTTAGATTTTTCATCCGAGATCAGGGCTTGGTAATTATTTTTGGCTACAATATAGGACATTTTTGTTTCATCAGAAAAAGCAGCAGTGCTGGCCTTTTTAAGGAATTTGATAATAATCTTTTGGCCTGCCGGCAGTCAAGGTCAAATCAGGGTTTATGGCGCTTGGGTTGCCTATGGTTTGAGAATTTTATTTCTCTGCGCATATCCGATTTTTCCGCACAATCCATTATGGCTTCTATGACATTTGTGTTAAGGTATTCAATATCTGAGTAAGCAAAATTGACGGCGAGCTTATTCATAACATGAAGTTCTTGTACGAAGGTAGCCTGGTTATTCTCATTTCACCTTACATGTGTTAAAATTGTTTTGGGATTTTCACATTCATTATATGAGTGTCCTAATGAGTCAGTAGAATAACAAGGTGATAACAATACTGGGAAGTGATCCAATGAAGCAATAGAATGATCGACTTTTAGATCGCCAAGTAGCTCCAGTGCCTCAGTATTACACCAGATTAAATCATTTATACTTTCACCTCCAGAATTTACATAGGTGAATCTGGATGGGCTGTCACTCCGCGACCTCCCATTCAATAAAAAGAACACTATTTCCTCCATCAAACTAACCAGCCCTGTACCCTTCCTATTAAATTTGACATCATAGCTATCCCGATGAGCATAGAAGTTAGGATGTTCAAATAGTTTGGGAACTCCCTGACGTAAACAGCCCACTCTACAGTTAAAGTCTCCATAAATAATTGTCGCTACGTTATAATGTTCTTCACTTAGTTCACCTAAAAATTCCGCAAACAAATTGAGTATTACATCTGAGTTTAAGGAAGAACTAAAGTAGAATGTGCCAATGTTAACATTAAGATTTCTGTTGTTGTAAATTCTGAAAAAAGATCCAATATTCCGTTTTTTCTATCACTTCGCAAAAAGCAAATGTTTTTTTAACAAATGAAGCTAAGCCACCACTTGCTCTACTTCTAGATTTGTCTTTGGTTGCATTGGAATAGGCACAGTTGAAATTATTTTCTGAAGCTAGATTTATTGGAGCCTGGGTATTCCAGGTTTCGACTATACTAATGACATTAAAATTATCTAACGAAATTTCAGTAACTTGCGTTGTCTACTTTCCTGTCGGCTTCTTGTATTGTCGCTATCCTGGAGTCTGCTGTGTGCCTGGCTCGATTTGTACAAGATTATCCAAAGATCCTGATGGTGTTGCTTTGGATTGGGTTTGTGCTATCTTTCTTCTGCCACTTTCAGCTGCACGTACTTACAATTCTAGCTTCGAAATTCCGCTGCTTCCGAATCTTTTATCATCGACAAACATCCAGTTATGTTTAGTGATCTTTGTACTTAATATTTTTGTATTTCAAGAAACACGTTTCTCGTGGAAAATTGGAATATGATTTCAAAAATGTCTTGCATGATCTAGAAGTATTTTAAAACTAGAGACATTAAATTGCTTTGCAGTGCTTCTAGCGTTTACAGTGCTTGACTTTTTTTTTGACTTTGTTTAAAAACGTTCCTTTGATATCAAACGTCTCGTGAGAATTATTTTAGAGTTTTCGACTGTCCCATTTTCGGGTTATCAATCGTGAAAGTTGCGAGTTTACATAGTCAATTACTAAAAGAAGGAAAGCTTCAAAGAATTATGAGAAATAAAACGAAGTATGACTTTGTCACATTGCAGAGAAATTATATTCTTGGTTAAGATGAATAAGCGTACAGTGCGTAGAAAAATCAAATACAAAAAGGAATGGGAAATCCAATTTCAATGGGTTGAACCCATCCCCTGGATAATTATGCTGCAAGATGCAATTGATGCAGTTACTGCCAAATTCCTGTCGAGAGTATGGGAATCACAGCTCTTAAGAGTCATCAGAAAGGCGGCAAGCATAAACAAGCAGCCAAAGCATATGAAGAAACTGTGCCTTTGATAAATCAATGGATTCTCAAACCCAAAACTTTGCCTTTGGATGTTTTAGAACCTTCGACTTCTAAATCTGCAAATAATCCAATCGTCAATGATCGATCTTCTACTGGTTTCGAAAAAAGTCAGGCAGACTCAACACATGGATCAGCTTCTCGGCTTCTTTCAAATGATCACAAAGAAAGGACGCTTGATTTCTTTCTCATAAAAAAGCCCACGACTGTAGCTGAGATAACCTAGTGTTTGCAGACTGTAATTACGCATCGTTCCCTTCGTGATGCCGCAAGTGACTGCATTCTGATGAAAGCTATTTTCCCTGATAGTGAAATTGCGGAAAATATGCAGCTGAAGAAAGATAAGATTTCATACGGCGTAACATTTGGCTTAAGTCCTTATTTTAGATCTGAAATAAATAAGAAGCTTAGAAACAGTGACTCTTACGTGATTTGTTTTGACCAATTTCTGAATAAATACTCCCAGTCACTGCAAATGGGCATAACAGTAAGATATTGATTTTCACAAGAGAACAAGGTCGAAACGCGATACTTCACGTCTGTTTTTTCAAGAAGTGCTGAAGCCAATGATATTTTCAGAGGCTTGAAAGAAGCTCTTGTTGATAATGACACGAAAAATATTCTGAAAATCCCCATGGATGGTCCTAATGTTTGAAGTTTTGAAATTACTTTGTGCTGAGTTGCGACCTGGAAAAGATGACCTTCAACTTTTGGACAGTGGTTCATGTGGGATTTACACTCTTCACGGTATTTTCGAAACTGGACTGAAAGCAACTACTTGGAATTTGATTGACCTCTTCAGAGTTTTGTACAATTCATTCAAGGACGCTCGTGGTCGCCGAGGAGATTTAATTCGGATCACAAATTGGTTGCAGTTCCCATTAAAATTTTGCAACATCAGATGGCTTGAAAATGCGCTTGTAGCGCAGAGAATTTCGTTGATTCTGGAATGAATCAGAAAATACTTCGATTCTTTTGAAAGTCGACCAAAAAAAAGGCATTTAAAGTGTAAAAGCTCCGAGATTGTCGAGAAATTGGTGAAGGACGATCTCCTCCCTGCAAAACTGACATTCTTTGAAATGTTTGCACGAAAAATAGAACCATTTCTTGATGCATTTCAAAGCGATAAGCCATTGGCTCCATTTCTTCACACAGCTTTGTATTGTCCCATCGTACACAGTGCAGTGACTCGCATCGTCGAGAGAGAAGTTTTGAACTCTACGCCCATCAAACACATCGATATAAATGATTGTAGAAATCTCAAGATTACCAAAGACGTTGACTTAAAAATTTGTAAAAAAAATTCGTCGTAGAAAAACATTCTTCTATTCCAGCGAGATTGTGACAAATGCTTTCAAGTTTCCATATCCAAACCTTGGCAAGAGAAATAACGTTTATTGACCTGGCCATAGTTGCAATTGGAGGAAGAAAACGTTTGAAACGAGCTCTCGAAATCTTCTTTGAAAAGAATCTCTTGATTCCCAGCATGGCTAAATCTGTTTCCCACGAGTATTTCAGATTTATCCAAATTGGTGATATCCAGAATGAAATGAAAAATTTTTCCCGAAAAGAAACACGTCTCGATCATCCTTGATTGAAAGTTCTCCACTCCAAAGATGAATTCAAAAACTTCGAAATTTCAGTGAAGATGGTTCTTATATTATCACATGGCAACGCTACAGTCGAAAGAGGTTTTTCCGTCAAAGCAACGACAAAGAAGAAAAGAAGAAAGTTAAAGTGATATTCGAAACTTTTCAATGAAAATGCACCCTCCGAGTGATGTGAATAATTTATCGATGATCCAAATAAATAATAAATTACCATTAATAAACAGAAAATATCCAAAGCAGGCAGAAGACAAATTTTATTTACAGGATTTTGGGGTAAAGTCTTGGATTTTCTTCATAATTGGTACATCGATAGTGTTTGTGAAGACAAACTCTTCCACCGAGTTTGACGCAAAAATATTAATTAGATCAAAAGTTTCGATCCAATAAAGAAAAAGGCGAATTATTCTTATAAGCGCTGTAACTCAAAAACTATTGATCAGATCGAGACGTTCCTTTTTTTTAAATACGCGGAAGAACTTGTACTTTAAATATATGCAAATAATGAACCAAGTTATTCATTAATTAAGAAGTTGTGAACGTTTGAAGTAAGCAGTTGCGATTTTTACCAAAAGGGGCACGTTTTATTTGGAAAATTCTAATTGCAATCGATTTCTTGAACAGGTTCGCATAAGAATACGTTTTAAAATATCTTTAACTTTGATTAGGGAATGTGCAGTGGGCGTACAAACAAAGCGTGGTGCAGCGCGCTTGATAGTAATACGTTCCAACAAGCCGTTACCATGGAAATAACAAGTCGCCTCCTAAGTTCAGTATCTCCACACATACTCCGCGCTTTGATTGTACGCTCACTGCACATTCTCTAGTCAAAGTTAAAGATATTTGAAAACGTATTCCTATGCAAAATTGTTCAAGGAATCGATTGCAATTAAAATTTTTCAAATAAAACGTGCCCCTTTTGGTAAAAATCGAAATTGTTTATTTCGAATGTTCAATACTTTTTAAATAATGTATAACATGGTTTATCATTCACATAAGTTTGAAGTGCATGTTTTCCCGCGTATTTTAAAAAAAAGAACGTCTCGATCCGATCATTAATTCTCGAGTTACAGCGCTTTTAAAAAAAAAATTCGTCTTTTTTTTAATGGATCAAAACTTTTGATCTAATTGATATTTTAGCGTCAAACTTGGTGGAAGACTTTGTCACCACAAACACTATCGATGTACCCACTATGTCGAAAATCCAAGACTTTACCCCAAGTTCCTGTGAATATAATTTGTTTTCTGCCAGCAGCACTGTTTGCTTCATCATTTTATTATCTCTGTTATCACAATATTCAGCGCAGGGTTTAAATTCGAGCGATTGCAAAATTTCACCCTTAATCTCTTGGATGTACGGAAGATGTACGGGAAAATTGAGGGGAATGTACGGGAATTTTTCTTGTCCCTACTCAATAGACACCCTGCGTTATCTCTCCCATGTTCGACGCTTCTGATGATAAACTGACGTTCTGTTTTCATTCTGCTTCTTGTAAAAAAGTATTGCGCACTCGACACAAACAGAAATGTATGAATCCTGAAGGCCTCTGCGATAAATGTGGCTCTAGATGTAACTTTCCCATCGGAAAAGGAAGATGCATCTTAATGGACGATCTGCTATACCAAATACAGAAATCATTTAAGCTCAAAGATGTGAAGCAAACATCATTGCAATATTATAGGAGACAAATCCTCATTAGTAAAAATGAAAATATCATTAAAAATTTTCGAGACGGAAGTTTATATAAGAGCGCTAATCCTGCAATGTGTAACACTGTTTTAACGCTGAACTTTTTCCTTGATTGGGCAATTTTGAAACGCAGTGGCAGAGAAAAATTTTGAGCTGAAGTATGACCTAATGTGTATCCCTTTTACTGTCAAAATCCGTTTTGGAATCTTCGATTCCGTAGCTCGACCTATCCTACAATAAAGGAAATTTTTATTTATTCAAGAAAAGCTCCTAGGGTTAATTAGTCCTTTGAGGAACAGTAAAACATAGTGCAGATGAAACTGTGAAACAGCAAGCGGTTGGAAGCATATTGGAATACAAAGCTTTTAATAAAAGGTATTAGGAGTAAAAAGTTTAATTCATAATGCAAGACATTTTACGCATGTGAGCTCAGGGTATAAAACCTAGATAATATAAAATAGGAAAAATATATGAACATACATGTGCACATATTTTGTATGTAATAACAAGTTATAAAAGATTGGCATATTCGGTGATAGATTTTCATTAAAATACATGTTCATATTCTACAGTGTCCCATGAATATAATATAATGGGTACTACGGGTGCAGTTGTGGAAGACGTTATTCACGTTCAGCAACGTCTTCTGCAAATGCGAAATCCTATAAACATTCGTGAAACTTTCGCAAACAGAGTTAAGGGTGCTTCGATTTTGCTAAATCTTCATCGATTTATCGTATGGTTTGGAGCTTCTCCTTAAAAAATGTGCATAACGTTTCGCTCGGTGCAGTTGAACAGCTTTGGGAGATATGGGTAAAATTTCTTTTTTTATCCGCCCGAGATGTCCATGCTATGAATGGGATAGAAACAGTTCTTGAAAATCATATAGTTCTATTAAGGTTTTCATGTAAAGCAAAGTGGAAAGCTTTCGAGTGGTGATCTTGGTTACTTTTTTTCGGTGTCCCCTGCATTAGGTCCTAAAGAATCAGAGCAGCAAATGCGTGTAGAGTCTCTAGAAATTTTGAATATCAAGTTTGAAACTTCAGGACATATTGTCATTTATGAAACTGCTGGACGCTATTGTCAGCAGATGGTTTCGAACCATCCATTATCAACCTATGATTCTGGGAGTCCTTATGGTGTCATATTTTGTGGAATGGGTTCACCCACTGAAATTATTGATCCCACAAATGATGGAATGGTTTAAGGTAAATCTCACGAAAAATGCATTCCTAATGGTCGCGTGCACAAGAGCACACAATACTTTTTTTCACTAAAAGCAACAATACTGTTTTCAGATTGGTTTGCAACGTTGTAATTCAGGTTCATGATTTTATCAGAACTGAGAAAATATGCTATTTGTCAGCGATTCACTCAATTATAGTTCCTTATGAACTAATGCGACATTTATGTACATTCACAAGGAAAGAAAATAAAGTAGTCTTGGTTCCAATAATCGGAGTTAGCGAAAAATTAATATTTATCAATTGTGGAGCAGGTAGCTATGTTTTCCAAATGCCACAAGCTACGAGTGTGAAGTTCCCGCCTCCCACATGGTGCACATACAATTTTGTAGAATAATTCGCGAGAGAAATACGGCCGATGAGATCTTTGAGAGTTTTGGGGTAAGATAGCAGGTCCAGGGGCGCAGCCCCTGACGGGGGTGCAGGGAGCGGAGCCCTCTTTGGGGGTTCGGGGGGCGAAGCCCCCTGACCGGAAAAAACAAATCTTAGGGTACTAAGTTTTGAGGTTATTCTATATTTAACATCGTTAACATCTAATCTCACCACTGTAGGGATCTACTGCATTGACTGCCCTCACCACTTCAACCACGCTAATCACATTTCTCTCTTTTACTTCGACTACTAGTGGGAAAAGTACTCACTTCGACCACTGTTACGTCATAAATCGAGAAATCGAAAACTTTTTCCATTCTAGACAAGCCTCCGAAGTTGCATCTCTATCGCGGGTGTTGGAAAAACAAATTTCTTTTTACTGAATAATCATCCCTCTATTCCTCTTCGAAATCATAAAATAATGAAAATAGCACATAAAAATATTAACACAAAATTATCATGTAATTTAAGATTTTAAAGAATTCCTTCAAATCATATTCTTTTTCCGAAATTTTTAATGAGAAATGTTTTATTTCATTTTCACTAATGCATACTCGTCTCCAGAAAAAATGATTGTTTTGAAAAAGTTTTGGCAAGAATGATTCTAAAAAGTTCATTTGTATTCAAATTTTGCAACTGAGTGGAACTTCCCAGTGGGCACACATGTCCTAAGAATGTCCTCTAGACGTCTTTTGGCGGACGTCTTGAGGATGTCCTCAGGCCTTTCCAAAGACATGATAAGAGCCTAAGGATGTCTTAAAGACGCCAAGTCTCAAGACATAGAGGTACGTCCTAAAGACGTCTTTAGGAAGTCCTGGTGCCTACTGGGTTTGAACTCTTTTTTTCCAAATAAATATACCAAGGCCGCATATATAACTCAAATATTTATAAAAAAATCGATATCGCAGTTATTCTAATATTTGTTAATTATATATTTTCACTTTAAAATTACATCGATTATCAACGAGTGCATTTTTCCCAACTCTGAACCGTCTGTAATCGCGTCCAATTGATTATTTCTATAAGGGTCACCTCTGCTATGGCAGCGTCAGACTCGTACTTCGTGCATCGTCGCAATTTAAACGTTCTTTTCCAAGATGGTTGTGTGTGTGTGTGTGTGTGTGTACTGTAACGTTTTAACTCTTGAAAGTGACTAAAATGTCAATGTTTTTCACTTAATTATCTACGAAACTGTACAGTGAAGAAATTTGATGATTTTTACATAAATTTGTTTTTCAAGCAGCACAAACACCGACCATGAGTCCATGAAGTAGACGTAGTAAATGGTACAGGAAAAAACAGGCAGACAACAGATAGTAGTAAATCATGGAGTGCAGATTTTGTACAGAGTCTTAGTATGACTGATAATAAATAAAATTTAGATGTAAGTAAAAATCTGCTCAATTTATGTACAACATTCACTATAAAACATCACGTTATGGAACCTTTTGTGTAGGAAGGTATTTCTAAGTCTTACGGTACTTTTATAATCTGTTTTCCAAAATTCACAGACGCTTTTGATTTTTGATCCCAAGGAGAGGTTATTAGAAGGACTGCATTTTTATACATTTACGTTCCCGCATTGGTTATTAGCCGTTTAGGGTTTATGTAAAAAAAAGAACTTGTAAATATTGCGGGAACGTTACATTCAAAGAAGACGGTCGAGTAATATCTGATATTGAAGATGCTAAAATATTGAGAGATTATAAAGTCCTCAATTATTTGAGATTGAATATTTTTTGATAAAGAAAATTCAAAAAGTGTTCGAAGTTACATTGACTGTATAAGGGATGCAACCAAAGAGGAAGCAGTAGTGAAGGGAATAAAAAGCAACTCTCCTTCAAATGAATTGAATCATTTGCATGTAGCTTCATTTGGAGAAGGCTGCTTTCCCAGACAGTGTCGAGTCTTTTGTAGAACATATACCAGTTCTGCAAATTATCCCAGATGCGTGCACTGCTGACGTGTAGAATTTAATTAGACAATAGTTTATTGAAGAAAACGTTGACGATAAATATATCTCAAGAGGAGTCACTTGATTATGTATAGATCATGTTTGTTTGCATTGGAAAAAATGTGTCAAGCAATTCGAAGCAATTCAAAGTACGCCTCATCAATATCGATTGAACATATACGAGTATAGCTTTTGTAGGAACATGAAAGGAAATAATTGTTGATTCTCACGTCGGTGTACATGAAGATGGTACAAATGAAACTGAAAATGAAGTCCTGACTTGTTGCCCATATTCTTTCCTGTTATCTCTCGATCTATTGCCTGCATTGACGATTGCCCACGTGACAGTATACTCGCAAAAGTATGCTCCTCTAGATCCAGTGATAATGTAAATGCTAGTAGATTCTTTGTATGGTAATGCGGAAAATGTTTCGATCCTGTTTTTATTTATGCATTGAATTCATTTTACCAATTCTTGTAATCGTTTACAGTTGAGGATTTTCACAAGCCATTGAACTATAAGTTTTGAAAACAGGTCATATACATTAGTCTTAGTAGTAATCGGAATGCTTCTACGAAAAAAGGTTGGTCTTTTCAGTCGCTGATCAAGTTGTTCAGATCCCCCCCGCCCCCCCCCCCCCCCCCCCCGTTCTCCTTCACTTCTCGTTCTTGCTGCCACACTCCCTTCCCCCTGTCTCCTTGTTTTGTTCTCCCGAGGGTGGACCGAGATCTTTTTCTTCTTTTTGTACGTT
>WSXT02231776.1:0-20300 GCA_011762715.2 Neuroterus valhalla | reverse complement strand
AATGCTTCTAGAAAAAATGGTTGGTTTTTTTCGTCCCTGTTCAAGTTGTTTAAACCCCCCCCCCCCCCCCCTCTTTGACTTTCTTGTTCTATTCTATCCGATCCTATCCGGTCTTATCCTATCATCGGGAAAAAAGTAGGACTTATGGACGGACGAATTCTCATCCCAAAAAATAAGGGGTTTAGACTGGGGCCGCGAAACCCGAGAAAAATAATTCACTGAATTGACTAGATCGTGAATTATTTAGACATTGCAAAATGCATGAATGATTGAAAAATTCGAAATTGTCAGAGTTAGTGGAAAGTCAATTTTTTCAGTTTTTATTGCACAAAATCTCATTTCTGTTGATCACGATAAACAGCAATAATTTTTGGAAGCTAGTTTAAATATTAAGAGCATGCGGGAATTCGATCGCACTATGAATGCATTTTTCGATGTCCTGTCAATTTTATGTTCATCAACATGAGATGATGTAACATGAAAACTAATAATATTTTAAAATCTTACAAGATTTTGAAACTTTGGGCATATTATTCAAATTACAAACCACATTTTTAATAACGACTTTCACGAAACTTTCAGAATTACGAGTTTTTTTGAACTCATTTTTGCCCGCATTTCTTTGTTTTTTGACCTAAACTGTTACTATTATATCCAGAACACATAAGAAGTTTCACTTCTTCAAACGTCAAATAAAGTTAGGAAACTTATATGCATCGTGACCAAGTTTGTTATATGACTGTTAGAGGTAGTTCAATCGATTCATCTTGTCAACTTAAATTCTAGTACGAATATATTGCTATATTCTTCATATATGAACAAAAATGGGCTTACAAAAAAGTAAAAGATAGTGAACATTTTGAAGAAGGTTTACATGTTCTGTTTCGGATTTATTGTATACTCTAATGAGTTTTCCAAACCTTCTTTATTACTAATCAATTCAATGCAATCAAATTCTAAAGCAATTCATATTATTCCAGATGGCTCAACTTTTGCGATTGGAGGTGCCATATTAAAAACTGTTCTTCAAGAATGTAGTCGGAATTAACAAATTAAAGGGGAAAAATTATTGACAGAAGACAATGGAACATTAATTGAAGGTGACATAATGTACTACTCGACAAGTGGAAAACCAGTCTTGCTGCTAAAAAAAATTAGATGTGGTACCTTGCTAATCTTGAAGTTATCTACACGATTAATTTCGAAGATTTGGTACAGTAAAGCAATGTTCAAATCCTCCTCTTGACTAAGTACCGCAGATTGAAGAGCAAGAACGTAATTCAGAAGGGAATCAAGATACCGAAGCCCCGTCCACGGTGGATGACGATTCTGCAAATAACGAGGAATCTGCGAACGGCTTTCTTGGAAAGAAACGTGAAAATTTTATATTGTAAGCCTTAAGTAACGTTCACTTCACTCAAATAATAGCAAGAAATTCAGAAAAATTGAGGAGAGATCGGTCTCCTCGAAACTAGTGAGTCCTTTTTCAGCCACTTTCATGTACAGAAATTGCGAGGAGAGTAGCCCCACTAGTGGCTATAATGAAAATTGTAGAAAGTTGCATGAGCGTAGCAAGTATTAAACCTATTCATCTAAACGATCCATCCTTATTGACAACCTGAACTTGAAATGCATAACACTCTCAGCAGTGCAGGTTGACACAATACAGTGGCCACCTGATTACATACCGGCGGGAGAAACGGATGAGACCATTGTCTAAAAAAAGTACATGTTACGAGCATTCTATGGGACAAAGATTATAAAGTTAATCCTAGAAGTGAAAAAAAATTAAATTTGTGGCCTTACCATTTGAAACCAATTAATAGGAAAGTAAGCTCCACTTTCGAAATGAAATTGAGAGAATTCTACTCTATGTTCAGCATGCACTGCACCTAGAGTACAAGAAGAATGCGACAGAAGCTAGATAAATACTTAACTCTAACATCCGTCCACACTTTACACAATATATTCCATCCATACCTTATTACTATGACCACTCGCTCGCTCGCTCGCTCCCGTTGACTGGCCTTCTTCGCTTCGCCTCGCACGCATCTTCCTACATTTCGCCAGTTTCGCATTGCCAAACTCTGCCTCCGCAGTTCCTACCTATTCCATATATACTATGACTTCTTTGCTATTCCTTATCTACTATTTACATTATTTACATTTATTTTACATGTAATTCCTCTCCTCCTTACGCATCTATCTCTATTCCTCCTCATTTCCTCTCCATTGAAGAGAAAAATTTTCTACTGTTTGTACCGTGTGTGTAATTTAATTCCTATACCAATGAATAAAAAAAAGTAAAAGGACAGCTGGATATGAAGACGAGAAATATAGAAAACCTTGAAAACAGAACTTTGAAAAATCCTCTGCAAATGGAATCATTAAATATTCGTTTAGACGAAGATGGAGGACACACTGAACACGACCAAACTTGCTCGATGAGAAGAAAAAATACAATATTCCCTTATATTCGGGGGTCAGGTGGTTTTCCAAACGAAGAATTTCGTCAAAGAACTAGAGTCCTAGATTTTTATCTATTCCATTCTCAACAACACTTATCCAAATTTATTGCGTTCAAATCGAGTGAAAACTGACAGATCTGAATATGAACGACCGATTACTCAAATCTATCTGCGACCTGCAAAATAAAAACAGAACAACGAGATTTTTATTCTCAAGTTACATTTATGAGGACTGAATGTAAAATAAGAAATTCTCCCCTTCCTTCTTGCATGTCAATTCATTGTCATCGCTATTGTATGAATGACTCATGGTGGGCGGCTTACCATAATGAATTGTTTAAGTGCAAATTAAGGTTTAATGTTTTTCGAGCTGCTTTACACTCGAGGCGGCCGTGTGCTTGCAGAATGAGTCAAAACTTGTACGTATTTCTCCTGGTTGGGCTCTGAGAGTGTATCAGTGTGCTGGATAAGTAGTTATACGAAAATGATAACGCACGACAATATGCGAGAAATCGGGAACCGCGAAAGATTATTCTCTTATCCTTCTTGCGTGTCCAACGAGGAACAATAAAAAGGCTTAAAAAGAGTGACTTTTCTGACTATGACTAGTGAAAATGTTGTGGTTCAAAAAAAGGTCTTAATCTGCGGAATGAACATACTAGCAATAAATTGATACTACACGCAAATGGTGACTTTTTATTGGGAGTGGTAAGCTGGTTGTGGGTGCTGAGACATCTCTAGGGCTAGAGTTCTCTAGGTTCTCTAAGTACTGAGAAACTGTTCCTCTTGGTGATACAGAACCCACTTTATGCTGTAGGTTCCCCTCGATACTGAGTTACTGGTGAGGTGTGTGAAGAAATAGAGGAGAAGTTTATGTAAAGACTCTTGAGCCCGTAAAAGGGATAGAGTATAAACAAATATCCCGAATTCAAATGGACTTTACCTCGTCTCGAAGAACTTAAACATTCGAATACATTCAACGGTGAGTCGTGAGTCCGATACCGCTAGAGAAAAAGGTTCTCTAAGTACTGAGTAACTGTTGCTCTTGGTGCTTCAGAACCGACCATAAGCTGTAGATAGGTCCCCCTCATCACTGAGTTAGTAGTGAGGTGTGTAGAGGAATAGAAGAGAGGTGGTGTAAAGACTCTTTAGGTCCGTAAAGGGGAGAGAGAAAAAAAATATTCCGAGTAAGGATGTGTGCGAGAAGGAATCGGGGATGTATTACATCGGTCTTAGGATTCATCGCGTGTTGTTTAAAGACAGAAAAAAAACCTGATTTCATTCTTCATCAAATATTAACCTCCACTTAAGACGCAGCATTTTTAGTTAACAGAGACTTGAATTGAGTCGTTAGTCATATTATACATACACGAGGTTACTTTCGCAACATAAGATGTACGACCTAAGAAAAACAATACACAGGAAAAGTAAGTGCAGCCTGTTTCTGTTTCCCATCGGAACTCTCGTCCTGTGTAACATCGCTCCGACACGGGTCGCTAACTAAAGAATTTCCCAAGGCCTCTAAAATAATTCACCAAGCGATATCCTTATACGGGTCGAGGAGTATCGAAAATCGTTTTCTTAGGCTTTACTCTTTTTCTCATATACAGTTGTTCCCCAGAATGTACCTATCGTGGCATACATCTTTTGCTTCTTTTACATCCATGCATCCTCTCATATAATCTCTTGTGTTTCTACGGCTCTTTATAATTCTTCTCTTCAGGGTCTCATTCTCACATTCTATCTATTCCCTTTTTTGTCTGCCTCTGGGTACGATACCATTTACTTTTACTCAACGTGGTCGAAGCATCCCAGCATTCACATTCATTCCACCTACTCTTCGACCTTCACGACCCTTATCAACAGGAACATCCACATCACTCGAGTAGAGGCAAACCATAATTCGAGCATAACCCTTCAAAGGTCTATAGCGCCTAAAGCAAACAATGTCATTGTAGCCCGTGGAGGCTTTCTCAACATTCTTATTTGATGAGTCGAAATTTCTCAAGTGAGCTCTCGATTTTCGACGATAATAAATTGTTTATACAATTATTTTTTAACACGAAATAATTATTACTTTGATCTAATCAAACAATTATTTTTGCTAAATTAAATTAAATAAAAACTTACTTTAGGTGAAAAGTGGACAAAAAGTTGAAAATTTCAGAAAAAACCGCAGCTTTGTAGCACCGCTTACCCTTTTCTATTTCTAGTCTCGTCACACATGATTGCAATATCTTTTCCTTTCAACATAACCTTAACGTCATGATCATATTCTTCTTAGATTTCAAGCAAATATTTCTTCTGCAGCCAATAGATATAATGCCACCTCCACTTTTGAAGATGGAGACAAAAGATTATTCAAAACAATTTAAAATTCACTCACACTCTTTCGCTCTGATTATAAGAAAGTTGTATTTTGTGAGTTTCACACTCTGACAGTCAACAAGCAAGTGCCGCGTAGTTTTAAAGATAATGTAGTTTGACGACTTACCTTGAAAATTTCCAACCCACTCATTTCCGAGAAGCAGGATCCGATCATTTATGAAGTGGTAACTGTGCTTCCATACAGGCTTTCACCAAGGACCTGTTCATCAGTCCATCTTTATGCTTCTTTAGTTGAATGACCGCACTTATAGACGTGGTGATACTTTGCTATTAGCGTTTTTGATTGCCCTGCCCGTAGAAAATCCCTGAACAATGGTTTGTCTCTGGCTCAGGAACAAATGAGAGACCATTATTCACCAACTCAATCATTAAGGTTAACATTTCAATTTCGTAAAAAAAAGACCGGTATATGATTTATATTCTATATTCTATTTGTGATATCTTTTTTTTCTTTTCCGCGGTACCAATCCTCATTTTTGGACACAGCGCGAAAATATTCGAGGAACCTGCTCACCCAGGAGCCAAAGCCACCGATAGACTCATCCGACGAAGTTATGTCTGGCCAGCAATGCACCGTAATATTCGTCTGTGGTGTAAAAATTGTCTGGATTTTCAGCAATCAAATGTTTCACGTTAAAACCAATCAATTTCATCTAAAATTGTAGCTCTAGATATTGTTTGGCCATCATCGACCAATTTCCTGGGTGGCCAGAGGCAGTCTCCCTCGAGAACATCAAGGCTCTTACGGTTTGTACAGCGTTCGTCGATCAATAGGTATCTAGGTTTGGCGCACCCGAAACATTCACTTCAGATCAGGGTAGCTAATTCGAGTCTTTACTTTTCGTGTGTTTTCTACAGCTGATCGCTTGCAACAGAATCAGGACCATCCCTTATAACCTCGCCTCTAACGGGATGATAGAGCGGTGGCATCATTCTTTTAAGGCCGCGATAATATGCGATGCAGATCGTGAATGGTCACGATCACTATCAACACTACTTTTGAGATTACGATCTGCCGTTTTAGAAGTTGACGGCTCTCCTTCGAAATATGTCTTTGGCACGACTCGGAGAGTTCTTACTCCATGAGAAATTGACATCCAATCCTATTTTTTTCTTAGAGGAATTCTAGAATACGTGCTCAAATTGAAATCCGTCCCTGTTGCCCAGAACTATTAAAAGGAACCTTTCTTTCATAAATATCTTGCTACGTGTTCGCATTTTTTCCTCCGTTATCATGCCAAAAAGTCTCTTACGCGGTCGTACACTGAACCGCACAAAATTTTAACCCGTACGTCTGATCGACGTAAATAGCACTCCTCGCAAAGTGTCGGTCGCCAACATCAAACAAGCGCACTTTGCTCACAACGACGTCGAGTGCATTCCTATGCCTGCAAATGGTACAACTCTTGCTTCGTGCCTGAGCTCATCACTTCGTATCCATCAAGGCCCAAAAAGGGTATGCAATCCATAATTCCGAACAAATAAGTTCATCAGCAACTTATACTCCAATTTTTCATCTATTTTCGAGCTCAAAAATTATCATCGATAATGTAACGCTTCACAGTTTCCTATTATCAAACAATGTAAAATATAACATTTAGGCCTAGAATATTGTTTTTTGGTAACATTTCCTAAAAGTGGAATGAGGAATAAAACCAGTATGTATTAAATTCATGTATTATATTTCGAAAGATGCAAAATGCGAAGGAGGACTTGAAATATTTGCAAGCTGGCTCTTGAGACGAGGTAGAGAGTTCAGCTGCTCGAATCGTAATGATGTACAAGATTTTGGAAAGTGGCGAGTACCGGCCGGGTCCTATTTTTTGAAGGGCCTTTTCCAATCGGATACGGAAATTCACGAACGGGAATAAAACTATGAGATGGAAAATTTGAGTTCTAGGTGGTTGGTTGTGGACCACATGGTCGGTAATTGAGAATTTCAGAAAAACGTTTCCCTGGAAGATTGAACAGCTCAAGTTGTAAATTTCATACTGAATTTAGACCTGGCCGAAGTATTTATATTGAAGTGTTTACAATGATATATTTGAGAGTGAAAGTCTTAAGTCTGAACTATTGAGGACGTTTTTGAGAAATGTACATAAAATATATTGTTACGCAGGAACATGCTGACCCACTTGAACTATCTACGTTCAATGAGTACAAATGTGAACTAGAAACGTCGTTGATTGTTAAATTGAAATCATGAATAAAATTTTATTGTTCTCATAAGAAAAACCTATATTAATGTTAGAACGAATGGAACCAAAAATTAATTAGTAGGTTTCGTTTTTTTCTAAATTAATTAGCCTGACGAACTAGACTTTTTTCTTTCTGTGACACTTATAGAGCTATCGAGGAATAATTTGACATGAAATTCTAGGTTAACATTAATTGATATGGAATTCTGAATAAAACATTATTCGTCGGTTGGAAGAAGAAGAATCTGCTTCAGTAATCGTTTACAGGTACCGGAAGCCGTTTGCAAAGTCACCGAACGCACAACTGCGTCGTCTTCTGGATGGGTAGCAATAATACGACCCAATTTTCAAATCATTGGGGGTAGATTATCATCCTTGACAATCACGAGAGTGCCCAGTTTGATGTTGCTCTGGTCAGTTAGTAATTACCACTTATTGCGTGAGATGAGTTCGTTCAGGTACTCCTTGTACCATCGGTCCCAAAAAAGTTGACGCATTTTCTGTGCAAGTTGCCAAAAAGTCAAATGGTAAGCTGGAGTGTTGGGCAGGTCTGATTGCGGAAAGCTAGTCATGGAAGTGCCAATGGAGAAATGACCTGGGGTTAAAGGGAACATATCATTTAGATCAGGAGATAGTAAAGTGAAAGGACGTGAATTAAGGATCGCTTCAATCTCAACCACGTATGTGTCAGGTTGCGTATATGCCAGGAGTGAATTTCCGGCTACTCTTCTGGAATTATTTTCAAATGATTTTATTGATGCTTCCCACAGGCCCCCGAAATGTGGAGCACGAGGAGGAATAAAATGTCATTCCATTCCCTTTGACATGAAATAACCTTTGACTTGATTGTTATGCTCAAAGGATTCAAGCTGCTCGTAAAGATCTTTTAATTCACCATTAGCACTGACAAAATAAGTAGCATTATCTGAGGAGATTGATCTAGAAAGTCCCCTGCGAGCAAAGAGACGTGATAAGAAAGCAATGAAAGCGTCTGAAGTTAAATCGCTTGCAAGTTCTAAATGAACTGTTTGGTGGCTAAACAAACGAAAATCGCAACGTACGTTATAAGTTTTGTTCGATTTCTATGTCGATGTTCCTTAATATAAAACGGTCCACTGTAATTACGCTCGCATGTTCGAAAGGTCTTGCAAAAGAAACTTGATCTTGAGGTAAATTTCCCATTTGATGATTTGTTTCGCGTGGCTTCGCTCGAAAACATTTTACACATTGGTGGACAATGTGCAGAGTCGCGTTACAACCATCGATGGGCCAATTTCTCTCACGAACTCCATGTAGCGTTGCCTGAGCTCCGGCGTGATAGAGTTTGTAATGCTCATCGCGAATGATAAGAGTCGTGCTGTGATGTGTTGGAAGGACGATTGGATGCTTCTGTGATTCAGGAATGTTCTCGTTGACGAGTCTGCCTCCAACTCGAATAATTCCTTGATCTAGAAACGAATTTAATTTGTAAAGAGGGCTTTTTGAATGAACATTTTCCTTTCGCGATAATGCACTCAATTGCGCGGCAAAAGATTCAGCTTGAGTTGATCGAATAATCACGTGCGTAGCTGCGTCAAGCTCCGTGTGCGATAGTAGACCCTTTGCCCTTGACTTGTTGTCCCTAGTTTCATAATTATTAAAAAATCTAGAACAGTATGCGACAACGCGTTGAGTTTTTTGATAACTGCTCAATTCTTCCAAAATTTTGAAACCTCTTTGAGTGATCTTTAGAGACACACTCGATTTAGGTTCACGTGTTGAGGTTCCGTATTGATCCAATCGAGTGCAATTGTCTAGCCCGACCAAGAAAAAACCTTCGAAAATTGTATTTTTAGTGCTTGTGTGGTAGCCTGTACAATTTAGCTGCTGAATTGGCAGCACACAATTCTAATTTCGGCAGTGTCGTGGTTTTTATGGACGCGACTCGCGACTTTGAGCAAACGAGAGTACAATGGTGCTTGCCTTGATCGTTGGACGATCGAAGGTAAAGGCAAGCTCCGTAAGCTTTCTCGCTTGCATCGCAGAAAACGTGAATTTGAAGTTCTGTTGGATTTGGAATTTTAATGCACCTGAGAAATTTAACATCATTTAAAAGCGGTGATTTGTCTCGTTATTCTATCCAAGCCTCTTAGATTTCATTCGGAACACGTATGTACCACGCGAGTTTGCATGTCCAGAGTTGCTGGATCAGGATTTTAGCTATAACTATAACTGGACCTAGCAATCCTAGAGGGTCCAAGAGCTTGTCAGTTTGAGACAAAATTACTCGTTCCATTATCGCATCATTAGCAGAAGGTAACTCAACAGTACATAAAATAGAAGGTGTTTTCGCAACCCAATGCAGGCCTAATGTTTTTACTGTCTCACAGGGATCGAGTGATTTATAAGAGGTTGAATCTTCGTGTGCAGTTTAATTGCATGTATCAGGGTGATTCGCAGCCTTTTTCCATAAGTTAAACCCATCCTTAGCCAGAAGTGCTATTAGGTCGTTTTGAAGCTCAAGTACGTCTTAAAAGGTGTGCGCTCCTGAGAGAAGATCGTCAACGTAAAAGTCACGCTTTAGCATTTGCGCTGCGATAGGATAGCGCTCTTGTTCGTCATTATCGAGTTGATGCAACGTTTGAACTGCGAGAAACGGTGCACATGTAGTGCCAAAGGTGACCCTGTTAAGAGAATAAATTTTTATTTGGGTCTGTAGGTGCGATGGGAAAGAGGTCCTCTTGTATCGTCGGACCAACCATTAGAGAGTCGTTCAACGAAAGACAGGTTGACGTTTTCGAGTTTTGGTTGTAAGGCTCGACTCTCTGACTACCGCATGATGTGGTAGGTAGTAGCCTGGATTTGAACGTTCATGGGTCGGAACGAGAAATACGTGATTCTTTTCGATATAACTTTGAATACAATCCCGATAATCTGATTTAAATTTTGGATTCTTTTCGAAATTTTCTCTCAAGGGCATAAAAACGCTGGAAAGCTGTATTTCGTGAGTCCCTAGGAGAATCTTTCTTCTCGTTAAAAGGAAGTTTTATCACGTAACGATTGAACTCGTCTCGTGTGATATTGCACACGTGGGCTGCGAATTAGCGTTTTCTGAAATTGTGGTCGTCATGCATGTTTGAGATGGTTTAAAACTGGGTCGTGAATTCATCCCACCCTTTCTCACGGTGTTTTGAGACTGACTCACCTTTTGCGCAGGCTGAGCAGTCCCAATAAGCGATCGTTGCTCTAGAAAGAAAATCATTTTTCAAAAAGTAGGAACTTCCATGGAGCTAGCCGATACCTCCCATTTTTCGCACGTATAGGTGTTGAGCTTCCCCTTAATGATAAAAATGAGCAAACTGTCCCATTTATCTACGGGCTGATCTAGTGTCTTGAGAGCTCGCACGCGTTCCTGCACATTGTCCAACAAGTTACGCATGGAAAATTCTTTAGAGATCATTGGAATTCCGAATAATGAGAGATATGAGATCCCATGCAATTAAATAATTATTTTTAGAGGTTTCTAGCGAAGCTGTGACTTCCGCTGCTTCCCCTTTGGGACACGCTTTTAAATACATGAACTTATCCATAGTTGGAATCTCATTGTTATAATATCACATTGATTTGAATGAGTCATAGAACGATAGCCATGTGTCAAAGGTACCCTGGAATATAGGTGTAGGAAGCTTAGGAAGTTGAAAATTGAATGGGAAGTTGACCTTGACCGTCATTGCGAGGACTTTCTGTTGCACGCGAATCAATAGAATTTGCGTCGAAAGTATTTGACTGACTAGGTCCTGAAATTGAGATTAAGTCTGCGGCGTAAGTAGATTGTGTGGAATTAATCTGAACTAGACTGACTAATTTTCGCAAGTGTTTTTTAGCCAGCCCACTTATCTCGTAGAAACGATTCTCGAATGAAGTTCTTTCCGAGTCATTCTCGGCATCATTAGTTTCAAATTCTGGGTCTCCGAGTTGTAACTCTTCGATTCCAGTTTGAATACTCGAAGATATCCTAGAGGTTATTTTGCTCCATCAACCTTGCTTTTAAGTCAAGGGCTTCTAAATCAGTTTCATCAGTTATTGAGTTTAACGCTGTTTCAAAATTTGTTATTTGACGGATATCGGTAATTCAAAAGACTTACTTTTGTTGTTGACAGACCTGATGATGTTAAGTCAATTGGGCCTCAATGTTCCCTCTCTAGATCGCTGGTTGAAAGTTGAAGTCATCTAGTTTCACGTCCTGTGGAATCCATGAAATTGTTTCTTCTAGTTTCTGTAAGCATACGGATTTGAAATGAAATGAGTGCCTACTTCTAGGAATTGCTGGTTTGCTTGTGCTAGTAGAATTCTGGCAATTAGATTCATTAAAAATTACTAATTTGGAATTACTGGAATAACTAATTCCAGAGTCACTGATTCCAAAGAGTTATTCTCACAATCACTGGTTTGAAATCATGGGTTTAAGAAGTAATTGTTTTGAAATCACTAGTTCTTTGAAATCACTTTGTTTTAGAAATATCATTGAAAAAGCTATTTCTTGAGTCATATTTTTGGAATCACTATTTTTGCTACTTTTAGAAATGTCGGTTCTTCCTAGATAATAGCATTGTACTAAATGTTTTCGGAATTAATAGTTTTTAATTTACTAATTTTTCTAGTTTCAGAAATCGCTTCATTCCAGTCAATAGCATTGAAATGGCTATTTCTAGAGTTGATAGTTCAAAAATCAATATTTTCACTTGTTTCAAAAGTCACTTTATTCCAGTCAATAGCATTGGAATAGCTATTTTTAGAGTTGGTAGTTTTAAAATCACTATTTTCGCCAGTTTCGAAAGTCACTTTATTTTAGTCAATAGCATTGAAATGGCTACTTCTAGCGTTAATAGTTTAAAATTCTCTATTTTCACCAGTTTCTAAATTCCCTCTATTTCAGTCAATAGCGTTGAACTAGCTATTTTCCAAAATCACAGTTCACAAATCACTAATGTGTTTGATGAACCCCCTATTTTTTTCGATCAATACGTTTGGAAGTTCTAGTTTTTGGAATAACTAGCTAAAAATCACTACCGTTGCTTTGAAATCACTGTCAGTTAGCTTGCAAAAGCAATGTTTCACACTTGCCTGAACCGAATTCACTGTTAGATACACGTTCAAAATCTCGGTAAAACATCCGTGACTCGAAGGACCATAATGTTCTTTGTTAACACTTTTTAAAAGTGCAATAAGGAATAAAACCAGTTTATTAACGTATAAGCTTAATTTATTAAATACCGAGAGATACCAAATGCGAAGGAGGACTTCAAATATTTGCAAGCTGGCTCTTGAGACGAAGTAGAGAGTTCAGCTGCTCGAATCGTAATGCTGTACAAGATTTTGGAAAGCGGCGAGAACCGGCCGGGTCCTATTTCCCGAAGGGCCTTTTCCGACCGGATACGGAAATTTACGAAAGGGGATAAAACTATGAGATGGAAAATTTGAGTTCTAGGTGATTGGTTGTGGACCACATGATCAGGTAATTGAGAATTTTAGAAAAACTTTTCCCTGGAAGATTGAACAGCTTAAGTTGTGCATTTCATACTACATTTAGACCTAGCCGAAGTATTTATATTGAAGTGTTTACAATGAGATATTTGAGAGTGAAAGTCTCAAGTCTAAACTGTTGAGGACGTTTTCGAGAAACGTATATAAAACATATTGTCACGCAGAAGCAAGTATGTTTACAGACTCCGAATCTCCGAATGCCGAGGAGAAAACTTTGAATTCAGCTGTAAGACGCGTCAAAACTTGTATGAATCGAGTATAAGCTCGCTTTTAGTATAAGATTCCGCGATGTACAAGAACCAAAATATATAATCATAATCATTATCATGACCTACGTAAGGCTACGGATACTGTGAATATGTGCAGAAGTCGACTCAGTCTAAGTTCTCTTAGTGAAGCCATTTTGCCTCGACCACTTGGTGGTAGTTTGTATCCGGAGTCTTACGTGACGACTGTGCGCTCAATGCACATGTCTTTTTGTAATAAATAAAACTGACTGTGACTTAACGTAAAGTGTTTGGTTTCATCTCATTAATTCCTATCCGTAGATTAAATAACTTTTATTAATGGGCATGCTTAATCCCCACACCCTCCACCTCACAAACGAAAGACTGGCGCGCAGGGAAATCTGTAAGTTTTACAAGCGGGAACTGTTTCTAAAGTAAAATTTTTTGCAGTAGTTATGTTCAAATCGTATAACCCTGCTATTATCGGTGAGTTATGCTTTTTTATGGTTGTTTACTTTTGAACGTCTAAGTATCAGGAATGTCAGAAGAATAAGACTTTCCGCTCTATGCCGACTTATGATAATTCATGCTCTCATGCTCAAGCATGAAGTTGGTGTCTCTAGCTATATATCGTAATTTTAGCTCCATTCGTTTCATTTGTACCAATGAATTTGTTCGAACCTTCCTCCATTCAAGGCAATATTGCATATTGTTTTCACACCCTCACTATCAAACACAATAACTTTTTTTTTGGGCACGTTGACCTTAGGACCCATGATCTTCATGCTGGCTCTTCATGCTTGTCTAACGTTCTGCTTGACATCAAATCAGTCGCCCAGTTGTCCATTTACTCTCACACAAACATGCCTTTACCATGAATAATCAAAGAAAGGGCATTTTTTTCAAAAGTGAGGAAGAAAACAAAGGCTGATTGCGGAACAACCACCTCATTCACGCTATTGTTTCCTGTATTGTCTTCCCCCACCACAAAGTATTGGGCTCAGCAGACTGAAACGCAATTCTTATGTATTTTATCCGCTGAATCAAAATCTGTGGTAAAAATATTTCAAAAAGCAAGCATTTTTCTCTACATATCTTGCAATGCGAAAAAATCCGTGTTCCGACTACGGATGCGGATCCAACGACTCAGAACCCATACGATGTGACTACTCTGGCCCGTCGGACATCCTACTTTCTATGTGGGTCTGTGTAATCAACGCATCAAACAAGTCTCTACAACTTTCCTAATCTTCATAATCCCCAGAAAATACAGGTAATGTAATTTGAGAAGGTTCGATAGGTAAAGAATCATGTCGAAATAATTGCGATTGACTTCCACTATCACTTGTGCCAGCTGCAGGAGTAAGCAAATCCAATAGATTTCTTGAAGAATTGTGAGTCTTCTGAACACGCATCCTCAATTTTGAAAAATTAATTTTTTGGAAAATACAATGACCAACTTCATGTTGGACTTACCTAATTTCTTAGTTTTTTTCTGTCCTTGAAACAGCTTGGCAGACTCCGGTTAACTCCGAGAATGAAGAGTCCATTATCCTCATAATTATCGCAGAAAAAAAATGATTAACAATCATTTTACGATTCAAAAACTTAGCTCACAAAGATTTGAAACCTCTACTAATAGATATTACTATAGATACAATAGATAATACTAATAATATCAATCATTAGCTGATGAACTTGCTTGGAAGAATATGGCATATCGATCCTACAAAGACTCCACGAGAGGAAGCAAGTACTCAAAAACTTGGTGAGGTACAGCGTTATCATGATGAATGGGAACGAATTCCGTAGGGTGTCAATTAGAATTTGCTTGCTACGAACGCCGATTCCACGCGCATAAACTTTACGCAAACATGCTTTCCACTGTTAATTCTCACAGAATATTTGAGTTTTCAGATAGAACCAAAAATGCACTTAGTCCATCCGCAGTGACTTCGATGAGCAGTTATCTCGCAAATACGGAACAAGGAGGAGACATTTATTTTTACCAATTGCAATTAGATGGGGGCAACAAGGTTCTTAGATCACCTTGACGGACGACCGACAGAGTAACGGGAAAAATCTCTAAAACCTCTTCACAGAGGACCAAGAAGTGAGAGAAAACCCCCATATCCTGTTGATGGAGAACCAAGAGATCTAATGAATTCCAACATCCTCCTGAGACACGACTAAAAAGTAATAGAAAAAGGTCCCATATCCTCTTTTGACAGAGGACTAAGAGGTACGAGGAAAAAATCCCTAACCCTCTTGTTAGAGGACCAAGAAAGAAGGGGAAAATCCCTGATCGTCTTTTCATAGGACCGAGAGGAAAAAGGTGATTGTCAGATCCTCGTAACATAGGACCGAGGAAGTGATGGAAATTTCCCAGATCCCCTGTGCAATGGACCGAAAAGTACAAGGTGGACAAAACCCCCCGCTCTTCATGAAGCAAGTGAAATGGAAATAAACGTAACTTTCAGATCCTCACAACAGAGGACCGACAGGGTTATGGGAAAGTCTCACAATCTCTTGTCAGATGACCAAGAAAGTAAGGGAAAAGGGTCCTAGATCCTCTTGACGTAGGACTGAGAAAGTAGGGTAAAATGTCCTTGATCCTCCTAGCAGAGGACCAAGAAGTGGAAGTCAAAGATGAAGAAGGTTTTTTTCATTAATCTATTCAAATTTTTCAGTTCGCCGGTTCAAGATCAAGGCAATGAAAAATGATCGTTTTCTGAGAACAATTATGAATTCAATACTAGGATACTCCCACCGGAGCACAAAAGATAAGCAGCATTAGACGCGGCAAGTCCATGGGTGGATAACCGTTTGGCGATACCGCGTGCTGTTGGGATGAATGTTTGAAGGAGACTTGTACCGTCCTCAGTATTACACACAACAAATAATGACTCTACGAGTTACGCTTACTCTGGAAGCGGAAGTTACAATCAGAAAAGTCAAACTCTTCTCAGCGGTTTTTTTTTTGATTCCTCGTTTGACCGACAAGAAGGATAAGAGAACGATCCTTCATGGTTCACGGTTCCTCGCACACTGTCGTGCGTTATCATTTTCGTCAACTCATTCAGCGGATTGTGGACAAAACTCCCAGAGACAAATCTTCCACAAATCTGGAATTGGTTTTTTGCGTTAAACAATTCATTCAAAAATGTGATTATAGAGATGACGAAAAGAAGAAAAATTGAATCGCGAGTAAAAAGTAAGTGCACATAGGGGTTGATAGGGTTGATAACAAAACTGTTTCGTCGAGCGATGAGTTTGAGTGCACTTGGCGAAAGGGGAACGTGTGACTTCATAGAAATAATGTTTGTCATAATCTTCCCCTTTTCCGAAGTCCGCTCATTATTATTACTGTTAGTACTAGCATTCTAGTAGACGCCGAAGTCTGTAAAATGCCGGATTTTATGAAGCGCCTACGAGAAAAGGTCCCTTACTTGAATGCCGCTGATTTTACACGGCGAGCAGGTATCGTGAGTCGTGTGGCTAGCTTGCAAGCGGAGGTCTTCTTCATAAATATCCTCAATCAGTATCACGTAAGATTATATTCTATTGTCAACATTGTTTCACTCCTGGACATGTAGACGCATTATTTATATTTGTTTTATACTTTTATTTGGGCAGC
Source organism: Neuroterus valhalla (assembly GCA_011762715.2). Classification (NCBI taxonomy): domain Eukaryota; kingdom Metazoa; phylum Arthropoda; class Insecta; order Hymenoptera; family Cynipidae; genus Neuroterus; species Neuroterus valhalla. Next base: position 3,859 of record WSXT02231776.1, on the reverse strand, counting down.
ACTCCTCCTTTGCTGTACTGCATGCCCAGGAGTGAGGTTATGTTTGATTCGCTCCTGTAGTGAAATTAAAAAAATATCCCCCTTACTATGAAAGTAAGCTTCATTGACTAGTAGATCGGCAACATCCATAACATCGACCAACAAATTAACCCCACGCTAGTCGAAACCGAATAACATCTCACATAAATTAAAAATATAAGATTGGAATCATGGAAAGGATCGGTGACCGCAAGAGGAGAGGATTTTTCAACAATATACGCAAAAGGTATGGAATAGAGACTCTAAATCACATCCGCACTTGGACCAAGAATAAAGAAAAGCTAGCAAAGCTAGAAAACCAGAATCGCTTTTTACTCCGGTGTCGTGCGCAAGGTTATTTACCTACTCACATTATAAATAATAATTTTAAAATAAATTTATCGCATCCACTTTGTAGAAGGCATTTTAACAAAATTGCAATGGAATCTAAAATTAGAATTCTGAAACTAGAGATTAGAGATTTAAATTTCGGAATCAATAAAACTAGGCGTCAAGTTAAGAAATTGGCACTGAATTTACTGAACACGGACAATGATAACAGCATAAAAAAGTTCATGATATGCCAAGACAACATTATTGAAAACTCAAAAACAGCTCTTATTAACAACTCTGTTAAGAAATTTGAATGGTTGAAGAATAAATTCTATAGTAATAAATTCGAAAAAAACAAACGACAAATGGCTTATTAACTTAACAGACAAAAATATACCAAACGGCATAAGTTATTTCCTGAGCCTAGGTGATAAATTTTGTATCAGTCCAAAGAACAGAGGTGCGACCATTGAAGAAACATCAGCGTGTATTGAAAACAGAATTGACCTAATTCCAACTGAAAGTAGAACAGATCTAAGATCTAGTATTTCTGATAGCCTACAAGAAGTTTTGAAAAATAACTCAAATAATAAATTACTTCCGAATTAGAGTCCCTGGGGACAAAAAAAACTTTTTTGAAACAAAACAATGACATTTTTGTTACAAAAGCAGATAAAGGAAATTCCTCAGTCATTTTAAAAACTTCTGATCATATTAACAAATGTAGCATACTTCTGTCAGACAGTACCACTTGTATCAAATTGAACAAAATCCCTACAAACAAAATACAATGTGGGCTTAACTCACTTGTAAGTAAACGACTTAGTGATGGACACATAAATTCAGATAGTTTAAAACACCTAAAATGTTACAACGGAGTCGCTCCAAAGTTCTATGGACTACCAAAAATCCATAAAGTTAACACACCATTAAGATCAATAATCTCCTTTATAGGGTTTCCGACTTACAACCTATCAAAATTTCTTAGCAGACCTATACAACAAATTATAGGTCTTCCTACATCTACCGTAAAGAATATTTGGGACCTTATCACTAAAATAAAAAATGTCCACATCCCAGGTTCACACAAACTAGTATGACTTGATGTGAAATCACTCTTTACAAATATACCCAAAGATCAAGTATTGTACAATATCAAAATAAATTGGTTCAAAATAAGACAATTCACAAATATTCCAGTCACACAATTCCTTGAACTCTTAGAATTTTGCATCAATAACTCTTACTGCAGTTCCCAAAATAATTATTTCAAACAGATGTTTGGAACTCCTATGGGGTCCCCTTTATCTGGCATAATTTCAGACCTTGTGATGGAGAACCTTGAGACGCAGATTATAGAAAAACTACCTTTCAACCTTCTATTTTATTTCAGATATGTAGACGACATATTAACATGTTTACATGAAGATAATATAGATCTACTAATCTCAGAATTTAACAATTACCATCCACGAATACAATTCACAATTGAAATTGAAAATGAAAAAAAAAATTAATTTTCTAGATATCACACTAATTAACATCAATAACACAATCATAACCAATTGGCACAGGAAAGAAACTTGGTCAGGCAGATACGTCGATTTCAAATCGAACAAATTTTTCAAAGACAAGATATCTATAATCAATAACTTAGTAGATCGAGCCATCTCTTTAGCTGATGTAAGATTCAAAAATGAGATCTTGAAAATCGTAGAAGACACTCTCAGATTGAATGATTATCCAAAACGCATGTGTACAAAATATATAAACAAAAGACTCGAAATCATAAATAATAAAAATAATAACACAAGCACCGTTCCACCGAATGTTAACAACGCATCTGTTCATAATTATAATACAATTATAGTCATACCATTTGTCAACGAAATAGCCAGATTCTTTAAGAATTTATTCAAAGAATTTGATCTACGAGCCACTTTTAAATATGAAAAAGATCCTTTCCACTGTTTTACAAATTTTAAAGACAATATTCCTCTTTAACTGAGAGATCATATTATTTGTTCAATCCCATGTGAGTGTGGCTCTATATATATATAGGCCAAACCGAACGATATTTTGAGGACAGGCTGAGGGAACACTCGAATGATTGTAAGAATGATTCTAGAGCAACTGATTTAGTCCTTCATTCACACGATTTAGTGCACAAATTTAATTTCACGAAAGCGAAAATATTAGGTAAAGAATGTTACTATAAGAAACGGATCTCCAAGGAGATGTTCCAAATTGTTAAACACAATAATACTGTGAACAAGCGGTCTGACAACAATTCCTTAAGCGACATTCCCCATAATATAATTATCAAAACCAAGGAACAGTAACCACACAATTCCAGACAATTGTATTTTTCAGAATCTCCCGCATTTATGTTAGTTAGAGTATCTCACTATAGGAGCAAATCAAACATAACCTCACTCCTGGACATGCAGTACAGCAAAGGAAGAGTGCTGTCCAAACAAAAGTATAGAACAAATATAAATAATGCATCTACATGTCCAGGAGTGAAAGAATGTTGACAATAGAATATAATCTACAAATTATAAACTCTTTGACATCAACCTAGACATTGCGATATATTTAAACTCCATATGTAAGTAGCTTACGTGATACTGATGTTTTTGTTCTCATTTACTCCTTGAATGATATCTGAGTAACATCCGTTATAAAAAAAAAATCCTTCTCACTTCTAGTTTTACCATCCTATTAACCTGATGAGACCCGGCGTCGCTGGGCGAAAGCTTGTACAAAAATAGAGTTTCTTTTTTGTGAAATAAGAAAAAATATCCCTCTCACTATAAAAGTAAGCTTCATTGACTAGTAAGTCGACAACGTCCATAACATCGACCAACAAATTAACCCCACGCTAGTCGAAACCGAATAACATCACACATAAATTATTTTATTGTGTTTAGTTTAACAACAATAATAATAGTAGCTGGAACTGGTCGTGCTGAAAAAATAGTGCAGATTGAACTGAGTATAAATCCCGCGTGTCTGAGAATAAACAACAGGCTTTCTTCTCTCTTTTATAACCATTTATTATACCTTGCTTGAAGAAGCAAGATATCTGAAAGTGCCGAAAAATACAATAAAAAAACGCCGAATTTTTACTCTAGATATTAGAACTAAATATAAATCAGAAAGATGAAACGGCACGAGCGCGACAAAAGGTGGTGACTCGGGACGTGGTAGAGCGGTACTGGCGTTCATCTCGCCCCTCCCAGCTACTCGAACCACCAGGCTGGTCGAGAGGAACCCAGGGCCACACACGCACCCGAGGCACCCGCGACCGCGGAGATCGATGTCCTGATGAATCCTTGACATATTGAATATATGTATGAATTTAATTTAATTATATATATATATATATTTCGGTTCGATTCCTTTGGCACCGAACTGATGGGCCCATTACAAAGCCACCGAACGCGTCCTCAGGTTGCGGATAGAGGGTCCCTGTGCCGAGGGTTTCTGCTGAATACGGTTACGA
>WSXT02231765.1:0-16206 GCA_011762715.2 Neuroterus valhalla | reverse complement strand
ATCGAGTCATGTTGCTATTAATATTATCTTACTTTAAATTTCTCAATATATTGTACAAAAGTTGAAATGTCGAAACGTTTTAAACAATTTAAACGTAAAAACTTACTTTTTAAAACCGTACATATCAATGAGAATAAGCAAAAAAATATCTTGTCATCTTCCTCAAATTGCTAAATTGATTTTTTAGCTTTCAGGTTGATAACCAATCGAACCATGAATTCAACTTTAAAGCTGATTTTGAACATCGATTCTAAAAATAAATTGACCCGTCAAATGTGAAGAATAATTCCGCTTTTTCGTAAGAAAAATAAAATTATGAAGTCAGTTTTGAAAATCAATTGAGCAATTTTTTTATTACAGAGTTTTTCATCCGCCCCTTTGCATCAAACACTTAAAAACTTTATAGTAAGTTTTCAGTTTTTGATTAGCGAGATTTTGTTCAATATTTCCCAATGAAATAAACAAAACTCAGTTCTCTCTTTTTCCAATATCACCGGAATAATATTATCTTCTTTGACATAATCTGCGTTCTATATTTCATTAATAAATAAACGCGATTTTTTCAAGAAGTTGAAAACTGTGAGAAAATATCGTTCGTCATTTACAGCAATAATAAGGTCATATATTATATTTTATATTATAAGATAAAACTACATATATATATATACATATTATAAAAAAATCACATTTCATTTCAAGTTTGGTTTCCTTTCACAGCTAAGCAGTTTTTGGTTTCAGGAATGAGATATCAAATTTTTGTGATTGTCGATACTTTTTTCAAATGCCTTAAAACTAATTGTAGCAAAGTATATTTCAAAAATGTTTCCCTAAACTTTTTCTAACCGAACATCCTTTATTTATGAAAACATACGGTGCCAGTTTACAAAAAAAAAAGAACATGAAGAAATCCAAAGTTTTACTATTACTTCGTCTTTTGAATTGTATTTTGCCATCCCGTCTCTCTTCTTTAAGGAAAATAAAGAAGAAGAGAGGAAAATCACTAGAGCGCTTTTACAAGTTTTACAGAAGGAAAAACCAAACTTTTAATTGATTATTTATATATATATCTTAAGTAAACAAAATCTGTCTCGAGTTCACTGTCAGAAATCGCTAGGAACGATTTAACAAGTGAAATCACAGCTTAAATCACAGATAGTTGAATTTCGGAATAGACACTTTTTGGAATGTTTATAAATTTGACTAGAGAGTTCAGGTACGTGTGTCTGAGTTTTATTAATTTTTTTATTAATTTCTATCACTTTGAAATCATGAAAAATTTAACACGGGACGTGTTAAAAATATTCCACTCTTCTTAAATGGAATTGTTTGATAAAGGAAAGATTAGAAATTCAAATTCAAGTACAAAATTTACAAAAACGTGAAAATTGCGTATTCACTCAAAATAAGAAGTCATTTTTCAAGAAAGTCGAAGTTTTCTTGAAATATAAAATATTGAACAATCTTATTTTTTTGCAAATTTATGACACTAGAATTTTTGAATCGTTTTTTGAATGCGTTGTCAAAATTTGTATAATCAAATATTTTGTATCTGATTGTAATCACAAAAATTCAGTCTGTTAGAATTATATAAAAAAATAGAGAGCTTCATTTGAAAAAGGATTTAAAAAATATTTTTTTTTCCAAAGGTTTGGTTCAAATTTGATATAGTTCAAGTTGTATACGTATAAACATTCATCGTGGTATTTTGGTATCGAAATATATATAAATGTACGAATATTGATATTACAAAATTGGGTATTCTTTTTTAAAGGTTCAACTTTTCTAAAATATTATCTTTCATAGAAACAAATCACTCATTTCTCTCTCTTTCCGTTTAAAAGATTTCTTAAGTCGCGCAACCTAAAAACATCGGAAGCCGAGAACGTCCTAAAATTTTTTTAAAATATGAGATGTCGATTCAGAATTTTTAAATTACTTTTCGAATATATAATCATACAATCTATTTTCTAATTATATAAACAAAAATTAGAGTGCTAAGGGCGTTTGAGAAAAAATTATTTTAAATTATTCTCGATCTCTAAAGAATGGTGTAAAAGAAAAGAAAGAAAACCATGAAGAGTTTCCTTTGTGAAAATTGAAATAAAATCTTTGAAAAAGAGCAGTTTATTTGACAATATTCAACAGTATAATCTAAAAATAACTATGATATGAACAGAAATTCATACTTAAAAATTAACAAAATATTTTATTCAAATATTTTGTTGTGTATTTTACGGATAAAATGAACCATTTTAATTATCCTCCCAATTTTTTAACGTAACACTTGCTAATATATTCTAACAAATACAAACTCTAATAAAATCTTTAGACACACGTACCAGAATCTTTCACAGATCAACATGCATATTCAATTTTTTTCCAAAAATGTCTTGTGTAAATATTGCAGATATTACATTAGTTCTGGCTAAATAAATAAATAGATGGCACTCGTAAAAATGGTATCGACAAAAAAACCACAGAAAATAATACTGAATTACTAGAAAGAGACAAATTTACAGTGTGTGCTAGTTTTTTTCACACCTGAATTAACCAAAAAATGCTCAAAACTGTGAAGTGTTTTAAACAAAGTGTGATGTCATAATTAATCTAAAAACGCAATTATTTTCATTATATATAAACATAAAGCTGTAAATGTGACGATTCACAAAAAAAAAAGAATGGTTACACCATCGAATCCTTTCTCGCCATAAATTATGCAGAATTATATTGCTATTTTTCCTATTCTCTTTGTTGGAAGATTTTGAAAATTCCGTAATCTGGAAAGTTCCAAAATGAAAGAGTGTGAAATCTAAAGATTCTTTAATATCATGATTAGGAAATCTGCATATTACATATATTCTCCTTCAATTTTTGAATCAAAATATCGCCCAAATAGAAAAATAATTTTTCATAATACGTGCAACGAAAATTCGACTTTCGCCGCCTCTTGAGTGATGCGATTATGGCGGATTACTGCCGAGATTTCTATTCGCCACTAGTGAATTACTAGTGGCGAATAGAAATCAGCTGGAGCGGCGGAAGTAAATATGTATGTGATTGTCACATGTTGTCGACCATAACCTTAAAACTCTCATTTTTCTTATTTCGCTATCACTCAAGAGTCTTCGAAAGCCGAGTTTTCGATGCACTTTTTACGAAAAATATCGTACATGGCGAGTGTCGAATGGCGGAGATCACTGATCCGTGTGGTGCTGCCCTCGCTTCGCTCGGTCTGGCAACTCCACGCTCGTCAGTAATCTCAGCCATTCGCCACTCGCCATGTGATATATTATTACCTCTTTACAATCAAGAAATTATATGACTGTGACAATCACAGAACTTGACCTCAGTTCATTATTGGACCTGAAGATTTCAGGACTAAGGTATCTTCTGTTCCTGGATCTGATTGTGGCATATTGGCCTTCCTTATCATCACAAGGTGACGAGTAAAATTCGTGTGGCGTCAGGGGAGAATCACCAAAATCGGCATTTCTTCTCTTCAGTGAGAGAGCATCATCATAAACACTAGACTTAGGTCTCATTTTAGGAACATCATAATGAGTAGTGTCTTCCAAACTCTTATCAAAAGTAAATCTAAGTATTTCCACGATCCCAGGTTCCGATTTCGAAACAAATTTCCTAGGGACATCATAGCCATAATCGGAAGGATTGAATGAAGGAAAATTATCCTTGGTGTTCCGAAATTGAATTTTCTCAGCATCAGCATCTGGTTGACTGAGCTCATCCTTGCTGAGGGATATGAAAGGATGTTTGGGAATCGTGGATTTTGCAGGATGCTTTGGAAGAGGATGAAGAACAATTTTCTCTTTTGGGGTGACTTTTCTATCCAAGGATTTAATCATAATTTTAGAAGGTGAAGGAAAAGAGGGACCAAGATCAGCTCTGAGTTCTTCTCTGGGAACTTCGTAGAGAAAAAGTTTCTTCGAGGTTGTGCTGAGAGTGTCAGATTCGTCATCTTCTGCATCATGATGTTGAACATGGAAACTTGACAGATTCGTGGACCTTAGGTTAAAGCTGGTCAGATTGGCGGACCTTCTGAAGTTTTCGTAAATGACTTCCTGCGGGGGAAGATCTGGAGTCGAACTTGTCACTGATGTCAGAGAAGAAGAGGAGACTGATTTCTCATCATAACCAGAATCCGGAAGCTCTCGAGTTTCCTCGCTGACGTTGAGTTGTGAAGCAAACACGACCTCTTTTTTCTTCTCGCTGAATCTCTTCCCACTAAGAGTAGATAGGAGCTTCTTCAGAGACTTCTTTCGGGGCAGTTTCTTCCCTGGGAAAGGTATCCAGTTGATGGAGGTCTCCTCAACTTTGATTGGCTTCTTAAGAAAAGCACCGATGATGAATGGAGTTCCGTTCTCACACTTTGGGGAATCGAGATTATCTTGTGACAAGTTGGGATTTTGGGATTCGAAAAGGTAATTTCGTTGTTGATTTTTGGATTGTGGAGTTCCTGATCTCAGACAATCTGTGCTTGAAGCTTCAGTACTCAATGTTTCAGTACTGCTTTGAGAGATGTCGATAGATGTGAAATGAAGGGATTGACAAATGTTTGAATAGGAATGTCGATGAAGTCCTGAACCTTTCAGTTTTCCTCTGACTCTGTCCGACCAGGAATCGTTGTAGGATTTGTACTTTTCCTCAAATGCAGCAACAATTTTTTTAACAAAGTTTCCGGATCCCGGTTGCGAGTCTGCTCTTGGTGACATGAAACCTTTTTCAAATTCTTGAACGATATGTTCGAGGTTTTGTGTGTCGTTCAATGAGGCTGGAAGAGTTTTGGCTTTCCTGAACGATGCCATCCTGGAGGGGGTGTTTTCAGAAGTTGGAATATGCATGGCCTGTGAAGGGCTAGGACACATAGGACTTTTAGGAGTTTCAACCTTGATTGGCTTGCTTTGTTGATCAAAGGAGCTTCCAAGTTTCTTCATCCAAGCTGGTCTGGAAAAGCTGCTCTTTCGAGATAAAGCAGGTGTCCTGTTGGGACTTTCATACATGGGCCTGCTTATGTTCCTTCGGGAACTTTTCCGCGTCTTTGCTCCTTCGAAGTACTTCATTTCGCCGGATTTCTGAAACAAAGAATTTAAATGGTTATTTTATGTGTGACTGGGATGTCCAAAAAATTTTTTTTCGGAATCTTATGCGAAACGCCCGGAAATTTGTAAACATCCACAAAAAAATTAACGCATTTAAAAAAAAAAAAAAATATTTAGAGGTGGCGCAAGCCCCATGAAGTTTGACACGTATTTCCCATGAGAAGAAAGACGTTTCTCTAAATTTTATTCAGAATTCTCAATACTAGGTAAATCGAGTTCGAAATTCACCTTTTCTCTTTACAATTAATCACAAAATACGAATAAAATATTGCTTTTCAGATATCACCCCCATAAGTCTGTTTTATAGGGTCCCAAAAAACCCCATAAGTGAAAAAATGGGTTCTTCGAGTTTTCGACGCTAATTATAATTTTTTGCGGTTTTCTTAACGCAAATTAGTTCAAATACCTGAAATACTAGTTTACACTGATAAAAAGATGTTTATTTAAATTTTTTAAACAATTTATTATCGTCCTTAGCAACTTTCTCTTTGGAAATGGTTAGACAGTTGAAGTTTTTTCTGAATTTTTCAACTTATTTTCATCGTTTCAGTTGAAGCGAGGTAATAGTCAAATAAAAATAACGAAAATAATTTTTCAGGCAATTCTTTATTGATTATAACAATATTCTCTTAGAATAATGCTACAAAGTTGCGGTTTTTCTGAAATTTTCAACTTTTTGTCCCCTTTTCACTTAAAGTAATTTCTTGATTTTATTCAGCAAAAATAATTGTTTGAACAAATAATCATTGTTTATGGCTATTTTCTTTTAGATTAGTGCTAAAAAGTTGTGGGTTTTTCTGAAATGTTCAGCTTTTTATCCACTTTTCACACAATGGCGTAATAATTAATGCGAGCTATTAAACAAGCCTATTTAAACAATTTATTACTGTTTATAACCTTTTTCATATAGATAAATGCTAGAAAGTTGTGTCTTTTTCTGGAATGTTTAACTTTGCACTGAATGAAATTAGAATGAAAGTCAATTAGATTGAATTGATTCAATTGTTGGTTACATTAGATTGTTCTTTATTTAAGATAAAACTTTTTCCTTGAAATATCAACCATTATATTTTTGATAGAAAATATATATTTTTAGGTCGAAAATTCAACTCTTTGGTTAAAAGTTGAACTACTTTCTTCAAAATTCAATTTTTGCGTTGAAGATCCAGGCCCGTAGCAACCCAGGAGCTAGGCGCCCCCTCCCCGCCCCCTCCCACGAGTTTTAAACAATAACGCAACTTAGAATACATAATAAATTTTAGTAGAAAATTCGAAATTCAAATTTCGCTGAATGAATTCAGCTTTTTTGTTTTATTTAAATTTTTTTAAAGATTGGGAAAAGAACAAAAATAATTGACTTAAAACAATACAAAACTATGTAAAATATGATTCTCTCTAATGTTTATTTATTATTTGTTCGCAACTAAAAAGGTAAAGCAAAGTAAAACATTTCAGAAAACACGCAACTTTTTAGCACTAATCTAAGAGAAGATAGCTATAAACATTTACAATTTATTTAAACAATTATTTTTTCTGAATTAAATCGAATATTTATTTACCCTGAGTGAAAAGTGGACCAAAAGTTGAAAATTTCAGGAAAAACCGCCACTTTGTAGCATTATCCTAAGAGAATATTCTTATAATTAATAACAAATTGCCTGAACAATTATTTTTGATGATTTTATTTGATCATTACCTCGCTTTATCTGAAACGTTGAAAATAGGTCGAGAAAATAAAAAAAAACTTGACTTTCTAACCACTTTTCTCAGAGAAAGTTGCTAAATACAATAATAAATTGTTAAAACAATTTAAATAAACATCCTTTTATCAGTATAAAGTAGCATTTTATGTATATAAAACAATCTGTGTCAAAACAACCGCAAAAAATCATAATTAGCGCCAAAAACGCGAAAAACCCATTTCTTCACTCATGGGGTTTTTTGGGACCCTACAAAACAGACTTATGGGGGGGATATTTGAAAAGTAATATTTTATTCGCATTCTGTGACCAATTGTGAAGAGAAATGGTGAATTCCGAACTCGATTCACCCAATATTGAGAATTCTGAATAAAATTTACAAAAATGTCTTTTTTTTATGGGAAATACGTGTTAAACTTTTTCAACCACAAAAAATGCATTTATTTTTTTGTTGATTCCAACGAACTGCCGGGCGTTTCGCATGAAAATTCGAAAAAAATGTTTTCTAATGCATTTTTGGAACACCCTGGTGTACATACTCGACTAGTGGTTTTATATTATAGGTAATTTTCCGGTCTATCAATAATTTTTTCCCAATATATCGGGTGAAAATTCGATTTTCGCCGGCTGTTTTATTAGGGGATAGTGGCATATTTTACCATTATTTTTATTTTCCCCACTAGTGGGGGAAATAGTGCGTTCAACTCGTGGAGAACAAGCAATTACCCACTCCTTGGAAATAGCTCGTTTTCCCCACTAGTTGAATAAATAACTATTCCCGGTTAGTTTCGGAGAATCCAAAGGATGGAATGATTTTTAACGATTTTTCACGATTTCTTAACGTTTTAAAGATTGCTGCTTTTGAAGTATTTGGGAAATAATAAAAATTCTGAGTTACAACATTGAAGGATTTTGTAAATTTACTTTATATGGATAATAATTGAAATTCTGTTCAAAAATAATTTTTTACTCAAATTTCATGTTCCGAGTCATAATTACATATTTATTTCCAAAAATACCCCATTCATACCCGATATTGAATTTTTTTCAGAAAATTTTCCATACCAAGTTACAAGTAAATTCATTTAAATTCGACTTGGAACAGGGGCTTTCTTCATTCCATTTTTCTAAATCAGAATAAAAAGGCTTCTCTAACATTTCAATTCAATACCGAAAATCCCGAAAAATTCCCTGTTCCAAACTACAAAATTGGATGTGTTCACTGAAACCCAATGCCGCTACTTCAGAAATAATCATTTATTTCAACAATTTGGTGTTCCGAAAAACGATAATTATGAGTATTTATATCAATATAAAAAAGACATTTTTATTTATTTATTCTCTGTTGAAACTTAGATTTAGAGTAATAAAATATATATTACTTCAAAATGCATATTCAAGATGAAAACCTCAATACTAAATCGGATCATCACTCAGGTGACCTTGATACTTGGTTTGTTTATTATTAGTTCATATGAATACTTAAATTGGATGATTAATTTCTAATAATAAATTTCTAATTGATGTATATGATTGATGATAAGTTACACAGGTCTGCAAGCTTTATTGTATAGAAGTTAGGGGTCTTTTCTCAAGTAATTTTTTCCGTAGAATCCGAATCCGAGCTCAGAGTATGTCAATCACGCCAGGATTTCGAGATATTTGAGGTTTTATACTCGGGAAATTCAGTTTTCGCTACTTTTGAGGTTATGTACTAAGCGCGCGAAATTTTTTTGGTCTTGTTCCAAAACGTCATCATTTAGTACTGCTCTTTCCCTTCAAAATAATCTTTTGAACAGTCACCAGCGATTTTTTTTCCAAAGATACAGCAAATTTCAGTTTCAACATTCATTTGAACAACCGTATGAGCATTCACTTTGCTTTTTTGGAGCATACCATTTTGCACTTGGAAATTTCTCTTAAAAATTTGTACCTGGAGGTCTTGATCGTCTCTGAATAAGAATTTACAGTTAGAAAAACGACATCTTTTTTACCAAGATGTGCAAAATGGTATGCTCCAAAGAGTCAAAGTGAGTGCTCATACGGTTGTTCAGATGGATGTCGAAACTGAAAATGGCTGTATCTTTGTAAAAAAAATCGTTGGCGACTGTTCAATAGCTTATTTTGAAAGGGAAGATTAGTAATAAATGATGACGTTTTGGAACAAGATCAAACAAATTTCGCGCGCCTAGTACATAACCTCAAAAGTAGCGAAAACCCCCATTCTCCGAGTATATAACCTCAAATATCTCAAAATCCTGACGTGGTGAACATATTCTGAGCTCGGATTCGGATTCCACTGAAAAAATTACTCCGGAAAAGACTTCTCGTTTTCCAACACCAAAAATATGACCGCATTATTTGCAATTTTAACTATTTCCAAAATTTCTCCAGCGATTTTCTTTATTTTGTGAAAAAAAACATTTAATCTTGTCAGGAACGTATTTTACAAAATGAATGTTTTTTTTGTATCTAAGGAAATAATTGTTTGTTATTTCTGTCTCCTTGAATCAGACAATAATATAATTTTCTACTTTCAATTCGGTTAAAAGGGATAACTAAAATATTTTAATGTTATATCTGATGGAATTTCAATTATAAATTATAGTTGAACTTCCTTCATTAGTTTTATAGAAGTCTCCTTTGAATGTTGCCAATTTCGTTCTGCCAAGTGTGTCAATGTATTTTAAAAATTCATTATTAAATATTTTTATTTGAACTTCATAAATAATAATGCTGGCATTATTCGAAAAAATATGTATTTGTCAGAAAATCATGGGAATTAAATCCTTTCCTTGAACGTTGTTTTCAGTTTTTCTCTCAATTTTATGGAAAAATTTCTCACTATGATTTTTAATATTTGCAAATCCCAACGTTTATAAAGTGAAATTCACAAAACAGGAGAGCACTGATTTCAAAATGTTTGTTTTCATTCCGGGGTGGATTAGCTATTTTTTGTGTCATCTCAAATGTTATTTCAAAAATAGTATCCTGATTGCAAATCCCATAAATATAAAAAAAAATGTGAACGGAAGTAACAATAACAAGAAAAATCCGGCAGAATAGTTCACTAATTAATAAATTCGTTAAAATATTTATGCACATCCGGTGCTGCTTCATGAAAAGAATTGTTTCAATCATTGAAAGTTACATAGGAAATGAAAATTGACTTTTTCCAATAAAGTTTCTCAATTACAAGTTCGCGGAAAAATAAAAACACGTTGTGCTTGATTGAATTAATGAAATTCTCATAAGTTTTATTTCAGAAAATATTTCAAGAAATATTTGATTACTCTATTTAAAAAATCAAACATTCAAAAATATTTAATTAAGCTCATGAGTTTCGTACTAACTTACTATCTAATTTATACAACAAAAAAAAAAATTAAAAGTTCCAGAAGTTCATTCATAAAAGTTAGTCATGCCAAAAATGCCTCGTACGACTTACAACTAGAATTCCCTATTGATAGACAATGATTCTTGCCAATTGATTTCTTAGTTAGAAATATTTTTATACTACTATTGAGATTCCTATACTATACAAATTATTTTGTTTGCGATATTCCTCCCTCATTTAACACATAATATAACATGATTATGGTAGCATCATTATAATATTGTATCGTATTGCCTCTTCCTCATATTGGATTCTGAATGAAACATTTGTAGGTATCATGCACTTGTAGTGTAATAGATCCGAAATTGGGATAATTAATACGATCATTCTTAATTTATTATTTATAATTTTCAGAAACAGGTATAAATTACTAAAGTTGGATATATCAGTGCATTTTAATATGAAAAACAATCCAATAATTGAAAGAGATGTTTCATAGAAATGTAAAGAATTTAGTTTACAGTTTTCTCAACTCACCTCTTCTTCGTCAGTTTTTCTGAGCATACGCTGAAGAAACTGGTTCATTCTGCCCGAATTACTGATGGACCCCGACTAATATTAAACCTCGCGGATCACCATCTTGCTGTGGAAAATTATTTTTAAAACACTTTCATCGCACGTCCAAGTGTTTGGCAACACACAATCGTCCATGAACAAAAAAATTCCATACACTTTTCTTCTGCCTTTCACTGAATCGAACACCCGTTGTAATTCTAGTTCTCAAAAGCGAATGATTGTCTATAATGAATTGGAGATTGTGCTTTTAGAAAATTTGGAGTAAAATTCTCTGGGAAATTTGGGCACGATTGCACTGCACAAGCGAAGCGTTACCGTGGGAATCAGAAACTCAAATGCCCTCAGGTCAGGAAAATGGGACTTGCTTGTACTACCTGGCTATTCGTTGAAGAATTGTCTGTGACTCCTTCGACTCTATTCGTCTATACTCTATTGTTAACGAGGGTCGAAGTCTCCAGGCTGCGATTAGTTCGGAAAAACGGAGCCCCTCCCTCTCAAGTCTGCTTTCCTGATTTATTCCTGAAAGGTGAAATGAAAACGGGAATATAAAGGAAATTGAAGTTAGGAAGAAATATAAATATTTTAGCAAAATTGAATATTCCAATATTTAGTGTTTATTTAATAATGGAATATTGTTGGAGTGGGTTTTCTTCAAATTAATTAACGTAGAGTCTTGTTGATTTATTATTTATAGAATGGTTCAAGCATTGAATAAATGTTTACATCAATTTCTTGAAAATGAAGACTTTTATGTTTACTTTTGATTTGATATTGTAAATTGTAAATATTCTAAATTCTGTTATAACTTTTACTTTCGCTCTTGTCATTTTGCTTCGATGTATTTTTTAATTTTTTTTTTTTACAGTGTCGTAACTGACTTTGGTAGGCCCTCTCCAAATTTAAAACAATTAGCATTAACATTAACATTTATGAAATATAATTACTCAAGATTATGAAAATGAGAAAATTAAGAAATATTCCAAATGGGATATTCTCAAATTAGGTTGTGTCTGTGAGTCTATCTAGTATCTAGTCTAGACTCTAGGCTCTAGACTTTTTGACCCTATCTCCAAAATTCGGTGAGCGTAGAACAAATATTTTCGTTGCACACAGCAAGAAAAAGGGCTCCTCGGTTGAGTTTCTCGAAATTGGGTTAACTTAGACTCTTAGACCAAATATTTCTCGTCTGGCGAAAATCCTTGCAAAAAATTGTATATAATTCAACCGTAAATGGAAATCCTGAAATTCCTGGAAATCCTGAAATTCTGAAAAACTCAGAAAACGATGTGGTACAATCGGCTCAAATTTTCATTGATCCAACCATAGAATATGTTCAGTATATGGAAAACAAAATAGTCGTTTTACTCAACCTAATGTATTGGTTGTTTCAACAAAATATTTTGGTAAATGGAGTATAAGCTTGATTCAACCTAAAATTTTGGTCGAGTGCATCAAATATTTTGTTGAATTGAACCGTAGTGGTCACACTGGGTCTAAATGACCCCAGGCTGTTTTTAAAATAATGTAGTTTGATACAGTTTTTTTTAACTTAACTCAACATATGAAATTTAAAAATTTATTCAATGGAAAAAGACAGCGTTTCCGAAATTTTTGTTGTTGCTATTTTTAGGTGCTGGAAATTTTTGAAAAATTAGAAAAAACCGAATGATCATAAAAAGGAAGTTCCAAAGTTCACTTTTGCACAACATTTGAGTCGATAGATTAAATAGAAAGCAATTATCAACTGTTTTTTTGCGTGGGGTCATTTTGACCCCATATGACCAATACGTTACTCTAGGAAGTATGACAACTACGGGTTAATCCGAAAGTGATCACACCGGGTCCAAATGAGCCCAGGCAGTTTTTGAAATAATGTAGTTTGGTACGGTTTTTGTTTAACTTAACTCAACATATGGGATTTTGAAATATTTTCAATGAAAAAAGACAGCATTTCCGAAAATTTTATTTTTTGCTATTTTCAGGTGCTAAAAATGTTTGAAAAGTAGAAAAAACTAATTGTTCATAAAAAAGAAGTCCCGAAGTTCACTTTTGCGCAATAATTGAGTAGATAGAATAAAGAGGAAGCAATTATCAAATGTTTTTTTGCGTGGGGTCATTTTGACCCCATATGACCAATACGTTATTCAAGAAAGTGTGACCACTACGGGTTAATGCGTAGTGGTCACACCGGGTCTTAATGACCCCAGACAGTTTTTGAGGTAATGTAGTTTGATGCAGTTTTTTTAACTTAACTCAAAAATTGGAATTTTTAAATATTTTTAATGAAAAAAGACCAAATTTCCGAAAATTTTATTTTTGGCTAGTTTTAGGTGCTAATAAATTTTGAAAAAGTATAAAAAACCAATTGATCATAAAAAAGAAGTCTCAAAGTTCACTTTCGCACAAGATTTGAGTAGATAGATTAAAGAGAACGCAATTATCTTTTTTTTTTGCGTGGGGTCATTAAAAACCCCGTTATTTTAGGAGGTGTGACTACTACGGGTTAATCCGTAGTGGTCACACCGGGTCTAATTGACCCAAGACAGTTTTGGAATTAAAATAGTTTGATGCAATTTTTTTTTAAACTTGACTCAACAATTGAAATTTAAAAATTTTTTTAATGAAAAAAGACCAAATTTCCGAAAATTCCATTTTTTGCTATCTTTAGGTGTAAAAAATTTTTAAAAAGTAGAAAAAACCAATTGATCATAGAAAGGAAGTCCCAAAGTTCACTTTTGCATGAGATTTGAGTTGATAAATTAAAGAGAACGCTATTATCAATGTTTTTTTGCGTGGGGTCATTTCGACCCCATGTGACCAAAACGTTATTCTAGGAAGTGTGACCACTACGGGTTAATCCGTAGTGGTCACACTGAGTCCAAATGATTCCAGGCAGTTTTTGAAATAATGTAGTTTGATACAGTTTTTTTTAACTTAACTTAACAGTTGGAATTTTTAAATATTTTCAATGAAAAAAAGACCAAATTTCTGACAATTTTATTTTTTGCTATTTTCAGGTGCTAATAAATTTTGAAAAAGTCGAAAAAACCAATTGATCATAAAAAAGAAGTCCCAAAGTTCACTTTCGCACAAGAATTGAGTAGATAGATTAAAGAGAACGCAATTATCAACTGTTTTTTTGCGTGGGGCTATTTTGACCTCATGTGACCAATACGTTATTTTAAAAGGTGTGACCACTAGGGGTAATCCGTAGTGGTCACACCGGATATAAATGACCTCAGGCAGTTTTTGAATTAATGTAATCTTCTTAACTTAACTCAAAAATTGAAAGTCTAGACTTTTTATCAAGAAAAGTCAACATTTTCGAAAATTTTATTTTTTGCTATTTTTGGGTACTCAAAAATTTTGAAAAAGTAGAAAATCAAGTTGATTTCAAAGAGAAAGTCCTAAAGTTTATTTTCTCGTAAGATTTGAGTCGATACAATTAAAAGAACGCAATTCGCAACTGCTTTTTTGCGTCGGGTCATTTTGACCCCATGTGACCAATACGTTATTTTTAGGAGGTGTGACCACTAGGGGTTAACGGTTAACCGAATCATCACGTGCATCCGAGAAAACAGTTTTTTGTTTAAAAAAATTTTTTTCTCTGGGTTTATACTCTCCCGGCAAAATTTGCCGGAATACGAAAACTTATTTAAGGATGTACACTACGTACAGTCAATCTCAAAATTCGAAAATCTTTATAATGATTTATAAAATTGACCAAAATATATCTATTAATAATTACTGCGTATTTTGAAGGAGGCTTCTACGCGTGCTTCAGAAAAAAATAATTCAGGTTCAAATTATTTATTTATCAGGAGTTATTTAGAGTTTTAGTTTCTGCTTTCTCGTTAGGATTAAGTTACAATTCTCAGTCATTCCTATTAGTCAAGGCCTCATTTCATTCTCGGAAGGATTCTCTATAATTCTATTTGGACCTTGTTGATTGAAATCGAACTTTCGTTGTTTGTAACAATTACAATAATTATGATTTCCTAATTAATTTTTTCAATGAAACCTATCTAAATAGAATTGTAGATAAGAATTGTAACTTTTTCCTGACGAGAAAGCAAAAACTGAAACTCTGAATAACTTCTAATAAATAAACATCAATTTCAACGTGAATTTTTTTTTGTGAAGCACCCTTAGAAGCCTCTTTCAAAATACGCAACAATTATTATTAGATATATTCTGGTCAATTTTATAAATCATTACATATAGATTATCGAATTTTGAGATTGACTGAACGTAGAGTACATCCTTAATGGTATAATAATAATAAACTGGATATGACACTTATTAAAGAGTGGTAGGTTAGATATTTATGAATGGTTTGGAGGAGTCCTTCTTGATGAGAGGGGTGGGGGGTAATTCACAGAAAGAGCACGTGACAGTGCCCAAATAAAAATGACGAATTTTATAAGTTTTTCTCTCAAATTCGACCTTTCTAGTTTTGGATAATTCCACTCAAAAAATTATGTTGATAGCAAATGAAAAATAATAGAAATGTTTCTTTTGTTGTAATTGAAAAATTGGAATGATGGATAAACTAACTGAACTTTTCCAAAACGTTTTTCTATTAATCAAAAATTGGTAACAATTCAAATAATTGAGAGTAATCTGAACATTGAAGTTGAATAATACCTCAAATAAATCAGAAAAATTGCCGTGTTCTAAAAATACAATAAAAAAACACGAGGTGCAGCTCGATTCGTTTCAAGAAGATAATAAATAAAAAGGTTGCAATTCCATTAAAAAATACGATTTGAGTCTCCCCAAAGATTTACCAATTTAATTATGAACGCCGAATTTGATTTTCCTTACAAATTCCCAGATATCAAGTTGGTCGCAAAAAATAAAGTTCTAGAATATAAAAATACTAGTAACTTTCTCATAAGGTCAATATTGTTTAATTCAGTTTTTTATAGGACCTTGCTTTGCGCTCGACTTCTTTTATGTAAACTCAAAACCTCGTTCGAAAATCAATGAAAACTTTCATTGAAAAACAAAATATTGCTTAATTAAAAGAAGTCGAACTCAAGCTAAAAATGTAAGAAGAGCATATATTTTTTCATAAAAAATAACTCTTTGAGAAGAAATCGATTTATACATGCTCAATTGCTCAGAGATATTTGTATTCCAATCAGGCAGGCTGTGCGCAAGTCACAGAATCCTTCATCCATAAAATAAGGTTTTTTTCGAAGGAAATAAGGTCACGTTATTTGGTCGATTTTAGGGGGAAAAATCCATGAAGCCATGCATATTTTCATATTAAATGCTAGTTTTTAGAAGGCATTTGTTTTAATTTTTGTTAACTTTTTCTAATTATTTAAAATATTTTTTTTTGGTAAGCCTATATTTTTCAATCAATCTTTCCTATATATTTTTTTGCATTTTGAATTAGTGGTTATATTTATCTCTCAAAGTGAAATAAACCTATTAAAAATTTTAATTTTTTCTAATTAATTGATAT
>WSXT02231754.1:0-16206 GCA_011762715.2 Neuroterus valhalla | reverse complement strand
CATCAGTTTGTTTGAAAATTAATTTCTCTAACTAGAATGATCTTTTCTAGTTCAAAATTCAACTATTTAGATGAAAATTTGTCTTTATGGATCAGAAATTGAATAAATTTGTCAAAAATTTACGTATTTTATTAAAAAAATTGATTTTGGGTATAAAATTACCTCTTTCTTCAAAAGTTGCTTCTCTCATTTGAATTGAAAATTCAATTTTTTCGCTAAAAATACATATATTTTGCCTAACAAAATTGGATATTTCTCATATATCAGTCGAAAATCCTTCTGGTTGAATACTCTTCTATTTTGTTTAAAAATAATTTTTATGCCAAAAATGTTACTTTTCTATCCTGGGTTGAAAAAAATATCTCTATAGTTCAAAATCCAACCATTTTCTTGAAAAATTGTATTTTTCAGTTGAGAATCAATTTTTAGACAAAATTTCAACTATTCTAGTGGAGGGTTCATCATTCCAGGTATAAAAACTTTTTGCTTTAGAATCGATTTGTTTGAAAGTTAGTTTTTTTCTGTTGCAAGCTAATTTTTTTATTAATAGTAATTTCTATCAACTCAAAATTGAACTTATTCCAATTGGGAATTTCATAGTTGTAGTTACAAATTCGTTTGTTTGGTTGAAATACAAAATTTAAGTGATCAAATTATGGTTGAGAATAATTGATATTTTTTACTAAAAATGATACTGTTCCATTTTTAGTAAAAAAAGAATATTTTTCCAGTTCAAAATTCAAGTATTTTGTTGAAGCATTGTATTTTTTGGTTAAAAATCTATCATTTTAGTTGAAAATTCATCTCCTTGGTTTGCAATTGAAACTGTTCCAGTTGAATATTCCTAGTGTTATTTGAAAATCATCACTTTGGTTGAAAAACGATGTATTTTGTTAGAGATCTATTTTTTTTCTGTTATCGCAAATTCATTTTTTCAATTGTAAGTTCAACTGTTCCATTCTTTTTTTTCAATGATATTTTTTCGTGGAAAAATGAAAAAGGAAAATGAAATGAAAGAATTGACTTGCCTAAGGTAACGATTACTTTCAACATTTTCTGCCTTCTGAAGGAATTGAACTTATGCATAGATAGCATGAAAATCAATTATGAAGAAACGACTCTTCCAAACGGTATTTGAATCTTTATAGGAATTGATCTAGCATTGATTAAAGTAAATTAGTTATGACGTGAAGCAGCAGTGATGATATTCCAAAGATTATTAATCTATTCCAGTAGCAAACCTTGGGTGGATTAGGATAACAAGCTTTCAGACCAAAATTCAAGCGTTGAATAGCTTGGGTTCAGACAATTGATTCAGTAATCAGAATAATGTATTATAGAAGCACGCGGGCGCTCCCACCTCAATCCTCTCCTATTCTGAGCTTCACATCAAGTGCCAAACCAAAACAGAGTGGCTTTGACCAAAATAGATTTTGCTGATAAACAATTGGAGAAAAAAACGACACCAACTACAACTAAATTTTCTTCGGAGTTGAATAAACTTTCTTTAAAACTCGAAAATCACATTTTTTTATTTCTACAAATGAGGGACCATACTTGAACTACGTAACGGTTTGGAGGGCCTCTGAACTACCCGTCCCCTCTTCCCCATGTAACAAACCGTAACAGAATATTTCTGCACCCCCTCCCCCTCCCCTCCCCCAACTTCGTACATAATTTTTAATTTTTTTAAATTTCACTGTCCTGAACTTAAAGGACGTCTATAAACGTCTTTTTGCAGAAAACTAATATTTCTCAATGAAAAATATTTTTTTTTTCCTTTGAAAATACAACTGTATGGTTGAATTTTACAGTTATATGTTAACAAATCAATTTTTTTTTTTGAAGATCCATCATTACACTCAAAACTTCATTGAGGATTCAGCCATTTTGTGGGAATTGGATTTTTATCTGATTTAAGAATCTATTTTTTCAACTAAAATGTAAATGTTCCATTTCTAGTTAAATTTTTTTTTTTTTTTTGGAAAATTCATCTTTTCTGGGGAAAATTCTATTGTCTCGTGAAAAATCGTTTCTCTAGTGAAAAGCTCACATCCTTGGTTGAAAATTCATTCTTTCTGGTAAAAAATGCAACTATCTAGTTGCAAGTCAAGCTATTTTGGTAGAGGACCCGAACATTTTTTTGGAAATTCGTTCCATTTCTGGTAAAGAAATAATATTTTAAACGGAAACTTAACTATCTAGGTCAGGAAATATCGTTCAATCTGAAAATTCATTTATTTGTTTCAAAATTATTGCATTTGGTTGAAAATGCATGTATTTGGATAGAAAATCGTTTTTTATTAGGAATTTGATCTTCTTTGTTGAAAATAGATGATTCTCTTTGGTTGACAATGCAATTGTTTGGTTGACAATTAATTTTTTATGCTAAATGATTAAACCATTTCGTTGACGCAATTGTATTTCTTTGGTCGAAGATTCATGTCTTTGGCTAGAAATTCGTTTATTTCCTAAAAAAATCTAACTATTAGGTCGGAAATAAATTTATTTGATTGGAAATTTGGCTTTTTCAATAGGAAATTGATTTGTTTCGGTTCAGGGTTGAAACATTTTTTGGAAAAATTTCTTTTCTTGTTGAACATTCTTCTATTTGGTTGAAAAATCATTTTTTTGTTTGTTAATCATATTTTTATTGGGAAGATTATCTCTTTGAATATAAATTCATCCTTTTTTGTTTGAAATGCAGCTGTTTGGTTCAGTTGAGGTTTCCACTATTTTCTTCAGAATTCGTCTTGTCGGCTTGAAAATCCCACAATTTGATAGAAAATTTAATTATATGGGTAAAAAAATACACTCTTTCGTTTGAGGACTAAACTATTTTGTGGGAGAATCGTATTGTTTTCGTTGTTGAATAATACTAGTTCAAAATTGGTTCTTTTGGTTATAAAGTAGTTCTTTAAACTAGAAATTTCACTTTTACATTATTGGTAGAATAGTCATAGTTTCCAGATAAAAATTCAGCTTATTATTTAAAAATTTATGTATTTCGTTGAAATTTTGCTTTTTGATATAAAATTGCTCTTCTTGGTAAAATGTTCATAGTTTTTATCGAAAATTCAGCTATTCGAATTCATTTTTCTCAGTTTGAAATGGACTCTTTTCTTCAGAATTCAACTATTTTCAAGAAACCTCGTTTTTATGACTTCCGATTTCAATTATATGGTTGAAATTGCATTTTTTCAATTGAAGTGTAATCACAGATGCAAAACAATTTGAAAAATTGGTAGAAAATTTATCTGTAGTTTGGGAATTCATTTCGTTGAACATTAGACAATTCTGTTAAAAACGTAATTATTTTGTTGAAAATTCAACTATTTTCTCGGAGTCATGTCAAGTTAAACTCTTTTGTTGGAAATTCGTCCTGTTGGATTTGAAAATCATCTTTATGTTTCGAATTTTAGAAAATTACGTACCTTAATCAAAAGCACCCCCCCCCCGTTCCGCAACAAAGTAAATTTTCTCTTGAAAATTCATCTTTCATCTGAATAAAAATTGAATTTCCATCTGACAATTTGAGTATTATATTTCTGTTCCGAAACTAACCCGTCATAAATTGAAAATTTCACTATTTAATAGAGAATGCACGTTTTTTATCTATATTTCGTCTCCATTCAATTGATTTATTGAGCAATAATTTTTATTTTCTAAATTAGTTTTTTGAACGGCTGATTTAACTACATTCTGTTTGCTCAAAAACCTATCTTCCCCAGTTGAAAATTCATCTGTATTGATTAAAAATTCACTTCATCGTTGAAATAATATTCATCCTGGGTAAATACTTAATATTTTCTGTAACATGCAACTTCTTGCTTGAGGACAGGGAATTTATCATCTTCGTCGAAAATTCACTCATTCGTTTGAGGACTAAACTATTTTGTAGGAGAATCGTATTGTTTTCGTTGTTGAATAATACTAGTTCAAAATTGGTTCTTTTGGTTGAAAAGTAGTTCTTCAAACTAGAAATTTAAATTTTACATTATTGGTAGAATAGTCATAGTTTCTAGATGAAAATTCAGCTTATTATTTGAAAGTTTATGTATTTTGTTGAACTTTTGCTTTTTGATTTAAACTTGCTCTTCTTGGTAAAATGTTCATAGTTTTTATCGAAAATTCAGCTATTCGAATCCATTTTTCTCAGTTTGAAATGGACTTTTTTCTTGAGAATTCAACTACGTTTCAGAAACCTCGTTCGTATGACTTGAGTTTTCAATTATATGGTTGAAATTGAATTTTTTTCAATTGAAGTGTAATCTCTCTTGCAAAATAATATGAAAAATCGGTAGAGAATTCATCTGTATTTTGGGAATATATTTGGTTGAACGTTTGATAATTCTGTTAAAAACGTAATTATTTTGTTGAAAATTCAACTATTTTCTCGAAGTCATGTTTTTTGGCCGAAAGTTAAGCTTTTTTGTTGGGAATTCATCCTGTTGGATTTGAAAATCATCTTTATGTTCCGAATTTCAGAAAAAAATAATAAGGGGTTGCTACAAAAATTTTGATGAATCCCTGACTCGCGATGGAAAATATTTGCAAAACTGACGAGACGCCACAGTGACTGAGAAATAGATTCTAAGAATGTAGAGCAAGATAACTGCCTTCACATGAATATCATGGCTTAACCCCGTTGAGTATGTGCATTCTTACCTTTTGTATTTTATATATCTTCTTTCACTCCAGCCGTTCGTCCTCGAAATAAAAGTCGCCATTCGTAATAAAATGGAGAAAAAGAAGCTGGAAGAAGGTTCCGCATTGTCGCGGTATTGCAGCGGCGCATTCTGCGCGACGCGGTCTATCCATTACTATTACATTTTTATTTTCACCGTACGTGCGGTTCCCATAAAGCGCCCAAACCCTACCACACCAAAGGGGATGTTTCGGAAGTGTAACTTCCGGCTTTTGTGTCAAGAAAGTCTGCAATCGACTTGAAAGCGTGATAAGATTCCGAAAAGTATTGAAAATATCGTATTTTCCAAGGTTTTCACAATCATCTATTCGAATCGAGGTTTTGTAGCAACCCTTATTTCCAATACAATCGGGCTCATGTAACTTTGATTAAATTCCTAATACTCAGGAAATTTACAATATTATGTTAGCTTCCGTTACTGACTGTGAATTTCTCATGGCAAGAAGACTGTGTCAGCCACAAAGTGGAAGACGTGTATTGACCTTCAGAACTGAGTTCCAACACAAGTTGTAAGCAGCATTTCCTCTTCGTTTTCTTCAGGATCGATTGCGGACTGTACAGTTCTGGAAAATTTGAAATTTCAGGTGAAGTCTGATAAATTAATGTAACAAAGTCAGTTTTATTTTTGAAATTTCAGTGAGATATTACCAAATTACTCTATCTGATCGGAATAAAAATATTTTGATTTCATTAAAGTTCAAGTTTTAAAAGGCAAATATCACATTTTCATATATCACATATCTTTTTCCGAAAATATTTTTTTTTCTCAAGGAATATAGAGCATTATATAGAATTAATCAAAATGAAAAAGAATAAAACCTCTACTGCTTGACTGGGAGCTTAACAACATTTATCCCTATGAAGAAATATCTCATCTTCTGAACGTATATATTTGAATTTGGGTTGCCAAGTGGCCGGTCAATAAGCAGAAAATAAGGCGAAAAGCCGGTTTTCTGGTGTTGAAAGGAGTTTTACACAAATAACTTGTAACTTCTGTCAGTTTTCACAAAAAATACCTGTTTCTAATCAGCTTTACCAACAGTGGCTCTCACAGAGTCAGTTAAGCCTTTATTCGCAAATTAACTGCAGTTGGGACATGCATCTTTGTTGTTATAAATCAATGCATTTCTTTTTATTGATAACAATATTCCTAAACTGTATAGCTTTTTTTCTGGAAACTAGCGAGAGGCCGGTTTTTCTTTTTTTCAGACTTGGCAACCCTAATTTGAATGCAAAATAAATCGATAACCTAATATAATGAGATATTTTCTAAGTGTTGATATTCTTCGAAGAACAATTAAAGAACTAGAAAACTTTTCGAAATCTTAAATTTCAACAACATTCAGATCGCTTGATTTTATTTTACTCTGTTGATTCTACCCTCAAATTGTTTTGAATTTGATTTGAATTCAATAGTGGCTACTAGTTACTGGCCAATAAGTCTTCTTCATCAATTTAGTGAAATAGTCCAAAGAACAATAATTACCCATGCTGGATACAGTTGTGCTAACTGCATTAATTCACGAATTTAAATATTATGATTTTCCACCATATCTCCTAGCTCTCATAGGTTCCTACGTTAGAAATAGACAATATTTTGTCAGAATCAAAAACGCGAAATCTAAATGAAAAACCACTCATATTCAGGAGTCCCAGAAAACCGGGAGAGACCGGAAAATGACTAGAGAAGAACCGAGATGTGACCAGGAATTCAATTAAAAAACCGGGAATTCACTTGAATCAACCTAGACTATTAAAAATTCTACCGAAAAAATACGAGAAATGACCGTTTTTTTTTATGAATCAAAAAAATATCTAGTCCTTTGAAATAAAGAATGTAACTTTCCTCTCATCTGCTTCTTAAAATCTTAAAATATATCTGAACTTCATGACTACAAGATTTTTTTTCCATTGTAAGAAAAACGTTTTGCAAATTCGTTGCTATGTCAGATTTTTTCAGCTGACTCAAATTGGATAATCGAATGGATGATAGCCCAAAGAATTTTCCACGTGGAACGGGAACTTTTTAAACTAATTATAATTCGGATTAGGAAGAGGGGAATTTTGAAAACTCGTTCCTCCAATTCAGAATTTGTCTCAATTTTAAAGTCTCCTCTTCCTAATTTTAAATAGAGAAAGTACTTCAAGCATCTTTTTTCAGTTAAAAAATCAACTACTTGTTTGTTGAGAGTTTCATTTGTATGTTAAAATTGCATTATTTCGATTCAAAATTAACTTCTGGCTGGAATTGTAACTACTTTGTTAAAAATCAATTTATAATTTTTTGGTGAAAATTCAAGTATTTTGTATTTATTTGAAACATTGATTTTTGAATTTGAATATTAAACCGATTCCTTGAGAATTTATGCGCATCTTCAACTCAACTCAAAATTCAAAAATTCGACTGTTTCATTTTTAGTTGAAAATTGATCTTTCCTATTTTGAAATTCGACAATTCAGTGAAAATTTGTCTTTTTGGATTGAAAATTCAATTATTTCTTTGAAACTTCAAAATTCGTCTTCGAAAATTCTTCTTTACGATTAAAAACTCAAGTTATACATTCTAACATTTTTCATTTTAGTCGAACATTCATCTAGTTGAAAACTCTAATGTTTGGTTTAAAATGAATTTTTCGTGCCAAAAATGTCACTATTCCATTTTTGTTTCAACAATTCTATTTTCATAGTTCAAATTTCAACCAATTTGTAAAAAATTGTATTTTTGGGTTGGATAATAATGTTCTGTCAAAAATTGAAAAACTCTAGTTAAAGGTTCCTCATTTCAGTTAAAAATTTGTGTTTCCGTTTCGAAATCGAACTACTTCTCTTGAACATTTACAATTTCATTTCATTCTTCATCATTTATTGTGAAAATGTTATAATTTTTTTCGAAGTTTTTTTTTTATAAGTAATTTTTTCAACTTAAATTTAACTTATTCCAATTGAAAATTCCTTAGTTTCTAGTTGAAAATCTATTTGTTTAGTCAACCATCCATTTTTTTCAATTCCGAATTTGAGTATTCAAATTTTCGTTGACAATTCATCTTTTTCAGTAAAATTGAGTTTATCTGTTTTAAAACTCAACTCCTTCAGTTTAAGATTCTTTGTTTTAGTATAATACTCTCATGCTCGATTTCGAATTGGTTTTTTGAATGAAAAATGTGAGTTATATTTTTGGTTGAAAATCATTACATTTTTAGTTAAAAATTCGACCATTATGTTGAAAGATTGTATTTTTTCTTAGAAAATTGTTCTTTCTTCTTCGAAATCAATCTCCTTGTTTGAATAGTCACCTTCATGGTTGAAAATTGAAGTACTCCAGTTAAATATTTATCTTTTTAGTTGAAAATTCATCTTCTTGGTTAGAAATTCAACTATTCTGGTAGAAAATTCATAATGTTAATTGAAAATTCAGCATATTGGTTGAGAAATGAACTTTTTTGCTGGGAATCCGCTTTTTTTTGTTATCGTAAATTAGTTTTTCTTAATTGTAAGTTAAACTGTTCCAATTTTCGTAAAAAAATTATATTTTCATGTTAAAAATTTGAGTAATCTTCTCAAAATTGATTTATTTTGCAATGTTTGATCTGTTGTGTTAGAGGATGTTTAGAATGAACGTCATAAATAAAAATAAATGTTTGCGTCTTGTGACAAATATAAATATGTTACTTCTAGTTGACCGGGAAAACTGAAAAACTTGACCGTGAAGAACTGGGATATGACCGGGAATTCGAAATTGTCCGCCGAATCGCCACCCTGTAGATCATTTCAATTTCCAAACGATAAGACTTTGTTTTTGTCAGCATACAGAATATATACGGTCATTAATAATATACAAAATTGTTTACATAATCTAACTGAAATGCAGCCTATTATATCAACAAAGCAAAGGCCTGTCATGCAGGAGATAATCAAAATTTATGGAACCTATATTAGTATATTA
The DNA here is from genome assembly GCA_011762715.2 of Neuroterus valhalla. Lineage (NCBI taxonomy): Eukaryota > Metazoa > Arthropoda > Insecta > Hymenoptera > Cynipidae > Neuroterus > Neuroterus valhalla. The sequence continues at coordinate 7,555 of WSXT02231754.1, read as the reverse complement.
CTCAGGTAGATAATGTAATTGCTCTGGGTTGAATAGGGCAAGAAAACTGAATGCAGGTGGGGTTGAGAAAAAAGTTTTCTAGAACCAATTAAAAAAAAAATTAACTATTCCCCACGAAAAATGTTAGGTTGATCCTCTGGAATGGAAAATAAAAATAAACAAAGTTTAAAAAAACTTCTTGATCAGTTTGAGTACATTTTTTGTCAAGGTATGATTCTGTTCGAAAATAATTTTCAGCAATAAAAATAATAATTTGCTGGTGATCTGGTATTTGGATCGAGCCTTGATTCGGATTACTGCGTTCTTCTCGTTCAAAATCTAACAAGAAAAAAATGAGAATTATATAAATTTCTTTGAAATATGTTCTTAATAGTCTCAAAAATTTGGGTCGAAAATTTTAACCTACATAAGGATATTTAAGGCCCACAACTATGCTCCAAATATTGGAATTTCATGCAACTTTAAATATGCCTCTAATTTTTGTATTATATTTTTGATATATGAATACTTAATGAATGCAATATCCACTGGAGTGTAAAAACATATGGAAGGAGAAATTAATTCACCCATAATTTCCTGACGAAAATAGAGAAAAGTATATATTTTTCATGTAAAGTCGTTCAAAACATAAAAGATGCTGGATAAAGTGCTTGGAATAAATTTTTCCTTTTTGATATAATGATGAAAAAACCTTCAGTTTTCCAGAAGGACGAATAAAATTCTAGCTGGAATGTTAGTAACACACTAAATGTTTGTTGCCCGATAATTGCAAAAAATTTTAAATCAATTCTTAAGGCTTCAGAATACATATGTTGAAAGGACTATCAACTACGTACTTTGTCATAATTTTTAATCAGACAATTTATCTTGTTAACCATTTGTATACAAATCTGCAAATTTCAAAAATAGAAGAATAATAAACATCTCAAATGATTTATGACGATTATATTATTGATAGAAATGTGAACTTTCTGTACTAAGCAGTTTATAGGTTACTTTGATTTTGTTGTTCCCAGTTTTTGCAGAAAACTAGACCCGTTATGAACGTTAAGCTGAAAAGAAGATATTTTTTTAATACAATTCAATGTATTCCTATCTAATTTATTGATATCGGAATAAATTGTACAAATGATAAGAATCTTACAATTAAAAAACTAAGCATCCGAATCGTTTTACTTTATGTCTCAATAAATATTATGTTAAACATCGAAAATTCATACGCTGAAATTTTCTAGTAAATTTTTGATGGTAATTTTGTAATAATCGAGATCATGTTTAGCAAAAAGTAACAGTTCAAGTACTTGGAGCAATTCAAATTTAATAATGAGACTAGAATGTTTTTACCTGAAACTAAATCACAGCCAAAAATTCATAAGGAAAGTATGTAGGTTGCAGAGTGAAACGTATTCAGGGTGAAACTCAATTTATATATTGTCAAAGTGAAAATGTGAAACAACTGCAGTCAACAAAATAGAAAATAGACTCTGAAAGCTTATATTCGACCACGCAAACAGTTGTCATATCAAATAGGTCAAAGTATTTGTGATGGCTGTACCTCCATACAACGGTGGGTAAGAACCGTGATAGTTTTACATACCGAAAAAAAGAGAAAAACGAACAAGAAGCCCACAATGCGAGGCCAGAGAGAAGTTACGGGGAATAAACGAATTTGTTCCCTGGACAGCCTTTACTAAAAGTTTATATAAATGACGGTCATTCTTTTCCGCTACAACACAAAAAGGGAAAAGGAAAGAAATATTATGAGAACATGATTTTGTGTGCTGAACCCATTTCAGAAAATTCTCCAAATCGGTTAACAAATAACGGTACGATGTTTTGTTCTAGCCACAGAAAAAAGATTCGAATTGATTACCAGAAGAACTACCGTGGAAGAAAAAGAAGTGGTAGAAGTGACGTGTGTCGCCGAAGGGCTCTATCCTCAACCCACCCTTGAATTTTTTGTTGAGTAAGTATACGTGTGTGTATGGATGAGAACCATTTACTTAAGCTCAGATTTGAAAAGGGGTTGAGCTTTTTTCATTTTATATGGGAAGGTTAATGAGAAGAATATAAGGAGAAGTCAAGTGTCTTTTTTAGAGGTGATATTATAAAGAAGTATACGAAGAGTTAGAGTTGAAACTGTTGAAAACTACCTAAATAAGTAGAGATTCAAGATTTAAACGTAATCCAATTGGTTAATATAATCAATGGGGTTTGTTTCAATAAATTATTTATAATATTACACCACAGCTATATTCATGTCAAAAAAGTCTTTAAGGCTATATAATTTCTATCAAAATATCAACTCTAAATTAAAATACGTTTTTATCGATATTTATGGATATTTATATTATCGTAATTTAATTTTTATCAGTTGATTGACCTATTAACCGATTTACTATGACTAACAAGTTATGATATATTCACTCCAAGACAATTTTATTTTTGGTATAAATAAGCATCAGTTGACCCATTTACTAACAAACTGTTCATTACGGTCATGTAGTGACAATTAAACTTGGGCAAACATTTTTCTAAAAATGTATGCGTTGCTACTCGACAGTCAAATATGGTTCATACATAGATCAATCGATGTGACTTTCTGAATAAACATTGATTATTACAGCATCAATATACCCAGATAATTAAATTTATTCAAACTGATAAAGACGGGAGATCAACATTGATTATCAATATTCGACGCTTTTTGGTCATGAAAGGTTTCTAAGTTTCAATCACTAAGTTCATTTACGATGACAAAATTGCATTATTCCATTACATTTATATTTGTTCTCAACCCTTCTATTATCAATCATGCATCTTGAAGGATTTATTAAAAATCAAATTGATACTGCCTAAAAGTATATATAATTCCATATTGAATAATCAATTTCTAATTATTGATACAGTTGAGAAATTAGTGGCATTTTTTCGGATGATTTTTCAATTATCCAATAACATATTCCAATATGAAATTTTATTGCGCATATTTTTAGTCCCATAAATGAATGTGATAACTCTTTTAGTTTTCGAAATAGTCAAGAAAATGTTACTTTTTTCTGCAATCGCAAAATGCGATTTTTTTGTGTTCAAATCGCCATAAGTTTTACTTAATATTTTTAAATAAAAATTTCAAAAAATATGCACCATCATATAAGGAAAATATTGGTTTTTATAGAACTTAAGGTTATTGATACTGAAAATGTATAAGGATTATTCTTATGGCGTGAGATAGATATTGAAAGTTCCAAACGCTTCGGGAGTCGAACGAATTTTCGGAAAATTAAAATTAACGGTTCTATGGTTTCAAAGTCACAGACAAGCTGTCCACCAAAATAATGATGAAAAAATTAAAAGTTACATTTGTTCATTATTTTTATTAACAAATTATAAACATTAAAACTTTCATTATATTTATATAATAGCTCGTACTTTGTTAATTTAATTATTTTCATTACTCTCTTCAGTGCTGTCTTTGGCAGGATTATTTTTAGTAAATTGCGAAAAATAATTTTCAAAGAATTCTTTCTCAGGGTCGATTATAAAATCAAAAAGAGATTCACATCTCTTATTTTAGTTGATTTTAGTAGATTTTAGTCCAATTGGAGGTGGACAACTTCTAGGAAGATGTTTTAGTTTAGGATTAGTAGTAAACAAAAAAGTAGATACCTTCTCCAATTTATAATTATCATAAACGTCTACTTTTCCGACGGGGAAAGAACGTATTACGAAAGCTTTACATTTATACATTTATACATTTTTAGTGGCACTTAACTGAAATTCTATAAAGACTATTTTTTTCCTTATATGATGGTGCATATTTTCTAAAATTTCTATTACAAAATACTAAGTAGAACTTATGGCGAGTTGAACACAAAAAAATCGCATTTTGCGAATGCAGAAAAAAGCAACAGTTTCTTGACTATTTCGAAAACTAATAGAGTTATCACATTCATTTATAGGACTAAAAATATGATCGATAAAATTTTATATTGAAATATATTATTGAAAATTAAAAATTGCCCTGAAAAAAATTATGACCCATGGCCAACTAAAACGAAGGCGTTTCGAGCGTATCTCCTTTTGATCGCCAGCGGTTCAACTATTGCCATTAGTTTGATGAATTCATTAACATTAATAATACTCTTCTATTTAAACCTCATTTGTAAAAAGAATAGAAAAATACATCTTTTTTTAAGAAATGAAGAAAACTAAAAAAAAATGTATTAGAAACAATGAAATTTACGAGCCAGCAATAACAAAAATTATGACGTGAATCAAGGAAATTCTGAATCAGTAATTTCTTGTTTCAGTGACAATTTGCAAGAATACTCATCCAAACCTGATGTCACAATGGGAGCAGGATCTCCATATTACAATATTTTAGCAAGGATAGACCTTGAAAAAGAAGATATACCAGAGCTAGCTACTCTCAAGTGCACACTCAGCATATCAGAAGCAAATTATAACGTCTCTCGAGAATCCGTCTACCAACCTGGTTAGTATTACTTCGACATAAGTTTCTAACTAGTTTCATTCCATATTTTTATTTTATACAAATAACATTTTCCAGCTTCACTCTGACTGGCCGAAATACAAATCTAAGTTGTAATTAGATAAATACATATTCATATTTGAAGCAGTTTATCATTTTGAACCATTCGATTTCTAGCATAGATTTATTGCACTTACGGTAAAATATTATCCTATCGAAATATGAAGCACTCTAATCCAATCATGATTTTTCATTAAGTAAGAGATTTCCTCTTCGAAAATGCAATTCTGCATTTTGAGGCTCCAAACAGTCTGTAGTGAAAGTGAACATAATACACAAAACATATTAGCGGAAAATCGATTCATTCAACGAAACAAAATTCTATTGGGATCCAGCAGCGTGAATTAAAAAAACTCCTGGCTCAGAGCCATTGTGAAATAAACTTTAAACAGCTAGCAAATTACCACAACAACCAACTTTACAGGAGACAGCAATCCTTAAGATACATATCGCCTGATACACGTTAACTGTAATACAATTTTGTTTATCCTGAAACTTTATCAAACAAACTGTAGTTAGGTGCATAAATAAAAGAGATCAAGGTCTATATGAATTTCGACGTATAATTCAAATCAGGCTGAAAATTACGGACAGTTTCCGATGATTCTACATTAGGGTGGTCCAGAAATTTTTTTTTCGAATTTTATGCGAAACGCCCGGAATTTGTTCGAATCCACAAGAAAAAAATGCATTTCTTTTTTTTCTTTAAATATAAGCTTCATGAAGTTCAACACGTATTTCCCGTGAGAAAAAAAGATGATTTTGTAAAGTTTATTCAGAATTCTGAATATTAGGTGAATCGAGTTCGTTTATTCAAATTTTTTAAACAACTTATTATTGTTTTTAGCAACTTTCTCTTAGAAAAGGGTGAGAAAGTCAAGGTTTTCTCTGAATTATTCGACTTATCTTCAACGTTTCAGTTAAAGCGAGGTGATGATCAATAAAAGTTAACAGAAATGATTGTTTGAACAATTTGTTGTTAATTATAACAATATTCTCTCAGAATAATGCTACAAAGTTGCAGTTTTCTCTGAAATTTTCAACTTTTAGCCACGTTTCAATTAGACGAAAGTAATAATTTAACTCGTGTTGAAAAAATCATTGGTTAAACAATGTATTATCATTTCTAATAATATTCTCTTTGCCTAATGATAGAAACATGCGGTTTTTTCTGAAATTTTTAACCTTTAGCCCCTTTTTCACTTGAAGCGAGTTCATATTTATTTTATTTTAACAAAACTGATTGTTTAAACAAATTATTATTGTTTATGCTTTCTCATCTTAGATTAGTTCCAAAAAGTTGCCGTTTTTTCTAAAATCTTATGAGTTTTGTCCACTTTTCACTGAGTGAGGTAATAATGAATGCGAGTTAACAAACATGCTGATTCAAACAATTCGTGTTTGTTTAAAACCATTTTCTCGTTGATAATTACCAGAAAGTTGTGGTTTTTTTCTGGAATTTCCAACTTTGCACTAAATGGAATTTGAATGAAATTCAATTAGATTCAGCTGTGGGCATGTTAGATTGTTTTTTATTTGAAGTACAATTTTTTCTTGGAATATCAACCGTTATCCTCCTGATCAAAAATTTATATTCCTAGGTCGAAAATTCAACTCTTTGTTTGAAAGTTGGACTACTATCTTCAAAATTCAATTTTTGCGTTGGAGATCCATAATTTTAGTAGTGAATTCGAAACTCAAATTTTACTGAATGAATTCAGCTTTTTTGTTTTAAATAATTTCGTTTAACATTGGGGAAAGAACAAAAATAATTTACTTAAAACAACAAAATACTATTTAAAATTTGATTCTATCTTATGTTTATTTATTATTTGTTAACAACTAAAAAAGTAAAGCAAAGTTCCAAATTTCAGAAAAACGCAAGTTTTTAGCACTAATCTATGAGTAGATAGCCACAAACAATAATAATTTGTTCAAACAATTAGTTTTGTTAAATTAAATTAAATATTAACTCACTTCAAGTGAAAAGTGGGCAAAAAGTTGAAAAATTCAGGAAAAACCGCTAGTTTCTATCATTAGACAAATAAAATATTGTAAGAAATGATAATAAATTGTTTAGACAATTATTCTTGCTGAATCATATTGAATAATTACTTACTTCGAGTCAAAAGTGGACAAAAAGTTGAAAATTTAAAAAAAAACACAACTTTGTGGCATTATTCTGAGAGAATATTGTTATAATTGATATCACATTGTTTAAACAATTATTTTTGTACAATTTAACTGTTTTTTACCTCGCTTTAACTGAAATGCTAAAAACAAGTTGAAAAATTTAGAAAAAACCTTGATTTTCTAACCCTTTTCTAAGAGAAATTTGCTAAAAACAGTAATACATTTTTTTTTAAATTCAAACAAACATCTTATTATCAGTATGGAGTAGAATTTCATGAATTTGAAACGAATTGCGTTTAAAAAAACTGCAAAGAGATTATTATTAACGTCAAAAACCCGGAAAACCCATTTTTTCACTTATGGGGGTTTTCTGGGAGCCTATAAAACAGACTTTGGGGAAGACATTTGAAAAGTAATATTTTATTCAAATTCCGTGACTAATAGTGAAGAGAATGGTGAATTTCGAACTCGATTGACCTAATATTGATAATTCTGAATAAAATTTACAAGAACGTTTTTTTTCTTATGGAAAATACGTGTTAAACTTCATGGGGCTTGCGCCACCTCTATTTTTTTTGCGTTTTTTTTTGTGGATCCAAACACATTTCCGGGCGTTGTGCATAAAAAATCGAAAAAAAAGTTTTTAATGCATTTTTGGATCACCCTGTTCTACATACCGTTGGGAAAATGCAGTATTCACTTGAACAGACAATTCACTATCTAGGGTTTTTCCACTGTGACGTAATTCCACCAGCAAATAGATAAACAGTGGTTTTCAAATAGAGTGTCTTGTTTTTTTTATTATTATTTATCAGCATTTGGAACTCGAAAGTTCATTGCCTCATCTACCCGAGACCGCCACGCGTC
>WSXT02231743.1:0-16206 GCA_011762715.2 Neuroterus valhalla | reverse complement strand
CCAAAGGGCAATCCAATCCGATCATTCTTTCGAAAGTTATCGAGTACACAGATTACAGACTACAGACTACAGACAGATAGACATACATACAGACAGACAGACACCTTCGTAAAAACCATTTTTTCGGACTCAGGAGGTCTCAAAACGTGGAGATTTCATCAAATCCGCGAGAGTGAATTTTCACATAAAACCAATACCTTCTTATTCAGAATGAGAATGTAAGAATATCAGATAATCGTTTCGAACTATTATTGAACTCAGATTTGCTGCATTTCAAGATGAGTATGTTAAAATGTGAGATTCGTGAGGTTTATAAATGCATTTCTACCATATAAATGATCTCTGACAAGGAAGTATTAGTAGGCTACGAAACATGTTTGATAACATGATTTTTACAGTCTTCTCTTATTACCAACGAAGTGAGCAGTCTTCATGCCTGATTTGGATTTTGGATTTTCAGGAAGTTTTAGGTGTTATGTTCTGGTACATGGAAATTTCTGTTTCCTGAATAAAAGACCAAACGTCTTGTCTACTTTGCGACGCGCTTGCAGATTTAATTAATAATTTTCCTAGTTGGAATTACTACATGGAAGAATTCGGTTTTTACGGTGGTTCACATTAGTCACTCTGTAATGATTTATGATACATTTGCGGGAACCCACCGGAGATTCCACGATTTCCTCTTGGGTCAATGAGTCAACTGCGCCGGTTACCATGTTTATTTTAACCCGCTTTGGATGTTTACCATGATACCTATATATTCCAGCAAGGGTCTCACTACTATCCAATATTGCAAAGACATCGCCATGGGATGTTGATAACACAATTTGTTCTTGAATCGGCACAGGTTCATATTGGTGCCGTCCTATCGTTACTGTTATTCGTTCATTAGAAGGAAAAGTGTATCTGCGCAGTTCAAATATCCGGTGATCATTTTTAAAAGAAATAAGACGAATGTATCTCAGGTTTTCAAGCCCACATACTGTTCTGTATGGAGCAGGAATTTCGGTGGGAGCACACATGACAGGAGGAGGCCTATTGAAATAATACGAAGTGGGAGGACGCGTGGCAGTAGGAGACCTGGACCTGACACGAAGAGGAGGCTCAACAGGAGAAGGAGACCTCTCAAGAGATCTATTTTCTTCTGTTGAAAAGGAACGTCTGCCACGAAGAACACCAGGAATAGGTTCGCCATTAGGTAAACATTCGAAATGCGAACTTGGATCTGCAACGATGAAGAGAGTATCATTAGTATACCAGATAGAAACATGCGCGTACTTGAAGGGTTTAATCGGGTGTGGATCTATGAATCTTGCCGACGCTGTTTGAACATTGCACTTAACTCCCTCAGTTCTGACCATGAAACTGAGGTTCTGGGTTATATTGTTCTCATATTTATATGCTACGATGATTGTGATTAGCCGGAGCATCGCATCGTGGAAACTAGTCCATTCCAGGCCAAAAAGATCTCTCAAGTCTTCTTTCATTCCGTATTTTTTCTTGTGAAAATTTCATATGTTTCTGAGGTGACGGTTATTTTGTCAAATGATATGCTATATCCTTTTTTGATATGATGCTCAGCTAGTAGCAACTGCATGAAATGTTTCAATTTGACTCCACTCTCATGTTCTTCTATATTTTGGATTACCACTCTTTCGGTTTATTTAATAGACTTGCCGCAAGAGTAAGGAGTTCGGATATCCTCTCAGATTACTTGCAGGTGCCTCTTCGTCTCTGGAGTTGTGAATAAGTTATCGTAGCTCCTCAGGTGGTTTTATTATGGTTTGAATATTATTCGATGAAATGAAGTCCTGGATGGGGACATGTTTGTTTGATGGGACATGTTAGATCAGAGGCGTGAGATCGAAAGAGAGATTTCCATGGGATCTAATAATACAGGTGTCGATACTTCCGTGACGAGAGATACTGCATCGGAACTCAAAAGAATGTCTCGTCGCTCTATGCAGATCTATTGTATTTCGATGATAATGACAAAAAATATTTGGAGTCGAGTAAAAAACTTTCTTGTAGAAGGATTTATTTATTCGGTTAGAAAGCGATTGGTATGAGATGAAAGTTGATTTTCTGGATTTTCGGGATTATGTGAAATCTTGGCGTGACAGGATTAGTAGGCACCAAATAAGATATTGCTTTTTGGCAAATCTTTTTCGAAGGTTATTCATTGTGAATTTCAAATACCTAATGATTTCTACTCTTGATGTTCTGAAGGAAGCTACTGCAAAATTATGTCTTTCCGACAAAGCTGGAATCATTTCACGGCTGGCTAAAAGATTGCAGATATTTCTTAATAGTTTGGTCAGTAGTGTATGCTCCAAATACTCAAGTTCTATTTTTCATTTCTGAGTAGATGCGTGATAAATTGAAACATAATGGTTGAGCAGATGTTTATAAATGAGTTCTTAATTGCCAGAATGTTGCGTCGGTGTTGCTCTTCCTGCATTGTTCACAGAAAGCTAGAGATGATAGCAGCTCAGCTTGCAAAGGCCTGAGCTAACTAAAAATGATAGTGGAAGTAGGAAAAACCTCCTTGTAGAGTTGACTGGTAATGGATTTATGCTATCGCGGTGATTCATTACACTAAAAAACGCCTTTCGGATTCAGATTATGTGCAAATTCACGAATCTTACTGACGTTACAGGAACTTCGCAGTTTTATTCTTAGGGGCTAACCTGGAACTGAGGTTTCAGGTAGCGCTTTCGACTCTATACTTTTTGTTTTCTCATAAAAATGACCAGATCAGCCCATCATGGCTAAAGTTCTTTTCCGTTTTCTATCAACAGCATAGCTCCTATTGACACATGCGCTGTAGTGATTTGTTCATCGTAGTGCTTTTATTGATGACGGTAGCTCCACTCCACATGCGTCCATATTAGGTATGCTGTTGACAACATACGGAGAATTTAAAGAAGAGCTATCGCATCATCGAATTTCTTGTTGGGAGCACTGATCTCAGGTAATGTTCTCCTTATGCATATTCTCTATGGTGCTTGTAATAGGTTATAGTAGCTAATCGCGGAGACTGATGATAGGTTTTGAGGTTGGACCTGATAATAAGGGGTTCCTGAACGTTGTAAGTAGTGACTGCGCTTGAATTTTTAAGGGCGTGATTCCGTTCCCCAAGCTTTTGAGTTCTTAGGGGAACATGTACGGACCAAACCGTTGCGTAATAAGCGTGCGAAGTGAATTAGGAGTCATTTCGCAAAAACTCAAACATAGTTTGAAAGAAAAATGGAAGAAGAATATTTCATAAATTTATATTTACCAATATAGCTGATGATGATTACCAAGGTAAAGGCGAGAGTATGAACGATCGTCATTCTTCCAAATAGAGGGGAAGCTGATTCACGTATCAGCGTAGAATTAAGCTAACTGTGTAACTGTTGATCAATATAAGGCCTTATTTCGTATAAAAATTATGTATTTTATGATCGTCATCTCGTGGATTGTTTGATCACTTAGTTTGTTCTCATTATTTTCAATACCTCATCGTACTTTCCTTCCTTATCGCAGCTAAAGTTTATTCTTTTCGCTGTAATAATTTTTAACTTATTTGATAAGAGTTGTTTTCATCCCAAAGAATAATCTCGGAGATAATGCCACATAGAACGTTCGAAAACTTACTCTTTTTATGCTTAAGAATTATCGAAAAATTATTCCACAAATAAAAAAATGAAAAATAATTAATTTTGCATAGAAATTGTTGATCGTTAGTGAGATAAAGTTTGGACGTTTGAAGGCAGCTGAATAATTCATTGGTTTATTTATCCAATTGAAACATTGGAAATTTGTATGCATTGATAACAGAGAGTAAGTGATAACATGGTCGTCTTACTAATGCTTCACGAAAAATCAATCCAACGTAGATAATGTTAAAAATAAGAATGTTGCATCCCAAGAGGACCTTCAAATTCACCTAAGACCATTTTCATATACAACGTATGGTTCCCATCGTTATTATAACGCTATTGAAATAAATAAATAATTTTTCCGATACATAAACTATGCAATCGGAATCTTGAAACACTCTCATATAACATCAACAAGGCAATGAATATAATGACAGTCCAATTCGGCTCCTCGACCTTCTAGGTTTTTCCAAAAAGAATATATTGGTCAATCAGGTTTGACCAATCTTTACATTGGTACCGCTGAGCATTCACAAGCATCGCAAAGAGCACAAATAAGGGCAACATAACCTGAAACATCACTCTCAGGTTGACCCTAAAGAAATGAACTGCAGTGTTTATGAAATGGTGGCAAAATTTGTAGTATTGCACACGTTTGAGAGCTGAAATTTATTTGATCATGAACTCTACGGAAGGAGTTTTCTTATTATATCATTAGCATTCTTGAAACGGTGCATGAACAACAACATCCACCCAAAATTCCTCTAATTGAAAAAAGATTAACGAAGAGATAAATCTTGATCAATTCTGTATGGAACAATTTTCTCCCTCTTAAAAAGAGAATACTACATAGCAAATGTGTCTTGCACATTCCCACCAGAAAACTATTAGGACGCTACCTTTTTCCATCAAACACCCCTGGATTTAAAATTTGGTCTGCATTAAACCGCATATTGTTTGAGTAGTCTATACAGATGAATTTTTGCACATAATAACAAACGATATTCCTCTCAGGATAATCGTCATCGCAATAAAGTCACTACCCAGTCAAAAATTGATTGGCCCAACGTCGGTACACATTTGACCAACGCTTGGTAAGCAACGTTGGCTCGAGGTCGGAATGATAACAATAATTTACGTCAGCCCAACGTTGTTTACCAGCATGAGAACAATGCCGTTTCCCAGTGTCAAGATATCACGGTATACCAGAGTCGAGCATACGCTGGCAACCGACTTTGATACGGTATTATACGTGAGTATACGATCAGTGCTAGCAACTGATGTTGGTTTGACGTCCAAATGATAACAGTGATTTACGTCATCCCAACGCTGTTTACCGATGCTGATCCGATGTCATTTATCAATCTAGTAAACCGTTTGGGGGAGAGTGTTCGAACTACATTGGCATAGGATGTGCATAAAAATCATCGGCAAAAATCGTTCCAATAACTTTGGCAACAAACGTCAATTTGGAGTCAGAATTTAAAAAAATTTATGTCGGCCCAACGTTGTTACCCAGTATCGAACCCACGTTGGTATCCGACTTTAGTTGGACGTCAGCTACACGGAGAAACGTTGGTTAGTATTATACATGAAATATAATATCATATTAATCTAATTCCGGAAAAGGCAACACTTGAAATAATATATTTTTGTATTCTGAAAACATATGATATTATTAAAGTATAAACTGAAACAGAAAAATCGGGTTAGTAGAAAACAAAGCTGGCAGGAATCGAACAAGCGCCTTTGGGGCAGCAGTCGGTCGATGTTTTATTGATCTACAGAACAATATCAAAATCAATCAACACAATCAATTTATCAAAATTGATTGACATGTAGCACAAAGCTGGAAAATACCGAGAACCGGAACACTATGTGACACAAAACATCGCTGCGAGCACAAAAACCTTTGAAAACAAAAACATATGAATCCGTTGATCGGAGATCGACACACGTCGGATACGCTCGGCTGCGCTCGGTCCATGGCTTGATGTCTTCTGCTAAATCAGTTAGGAACTTTTGGAACCAAGTTTAATAATATTGGTAATAACCACATTACAAAAAGTATAAAATGTCTATAATATAAATCGTGTTCCTACAGAAAATAGTAATTTTTCTGGCATATTTAGTATATTATGTTATATAAAACACTTATTACTCCTTTTTTCTTTGTAGAATTTAATAATTTCTTCTAATAATTTTTCCTATATCAGATTTTACTACAGAAAATAGTCAATCTTGCTATTATCAAATAGAAAACCTTCTTATAAAAATAGTACAACTAATTATTTAAGTAATGAAATGCCGACATTTAGGCGTTTTTTCACAATTTGCTACCTATTTTAGTCATTTTCCTAATATAAAGTTTCTCAGTGCACCAATATAGAAATAAGTCTGGTATCCAGCTTTTTAGAAATATCGATAGTTTGTATTTAGTCAGCATGGTTAATGAATAAGTAAATTGAGTCAGGAAAACTCAAAGCAATAAGAATATTTGAAATCTCATTTCACTTTGAAATGATTTAGGTTTGGTCGACTTACAAAACTTGAAATTCGAAAACTTGACTTTATTAGTAATCCGGTCAACTTTCATCTTCTGGGTTACCCAACGTTGGCCAAACTTTGATAGCCAAGTCTTCTATCCAACGTTGAGTCGAAGTTGGTCTTTTGGGTCACTCAACGTTGGAAAAACGTTGGTAGTCAAGTCTCGTAATCGATGTCGGGTCGACGTTGGTCTTTTGAGTTATCCAACGTTGGCAGAACGTTGGTAGCCAATTCTCGTATCCAACGTTGAGTTGATGTTGGTCTTTTCGGTTACCCAACGTTGGCAAAACGTTGGTAGCCAAGTCTCGTAATCAATGTTGTGTCGACGTTTGTCTTTTGGGTTACTAAACGTTGGCAAAACCTTAGTAGCCAAGTCTCGTATCCAATGTTAAGTCGACGTTGGTCTTTTGGGTTACCCAACGTTGGCAGAACGTTGGTAGCTTATTCTTGTATCCAACGTTGAGTCGACGTTGGTTCTTTGGGTTACCCAACGTTGGCAAAATGTTGGTAGCCAGGTCTTGTAACCAATGTCGGGTCGACGTTGGTCTTTTGAATCACTCAACGTTGGCTAAACGTTGGATGCCAAGTGTTGGTAACCAACATTGGGACGGAGTTGGAAGTTTTGTTAAGTTGGCATAACGTTGGCGATTTCTTACTGGGTAACTAACAAACTACCACGCTTTCTCATTAAAAAACCTAATTCTTCCCTGGGGAACTCTATCAATCACGTCCTCAACTTTTTCGAACTTATCGAAAATCCATTGAAAATTGGTTTGTAGGTAGACTTTTGTCCACAAAGAGTTCTTTTAGCTACACTGTGCAGAGGGTCCAGCGACAGTGTGGTACACTAGTGTACCTGGCACTGATTGGCTCCGCCATTTTCAGTTTTCATTCGAGATTGTATGTCTGTACATAGATGTCAAGTATGATCTATACATAAACTGTACGATTTGACACCTCTACTAAAAATGGCGGCATCTGGTGAGTCTGCCACATTGTCCCTGGACCCTCTGTAGGTTTCCGTTTTTCTCCTCATTCCTCTTCTCACTTTTCTTTTTTCATATCATATTGTATGGTTGTCTCTCACGAGCTGCAAAAAGAGTTTTCTCAAAGTGTCATTTCGATTTTTTCATGTTCTGTTTCGGAACATGAAAATACTGTTGAAAAATTATTAAATTGAAATCTTAAGAGAAGACTTTCGAACGTTAAGCTCTACTATGCGACGCGCTTGAAGATTTAGTTTCACATTTTTTAACCAAAATAACTGGGAGGATGATTGCAGTTTTCACGAGGATAAACAGTGCCTACTCTAAAATTATTTATGATCCACATGCTGTGACCTACTGGCGCTTCAATTATATTCTTCTCGAGTTGTTACGCTAATTGCTTCGCTACGCATATTTATCCTAACCCACTTTTTAGAAGTTTCATGAAATTTATATATTCCAGTAAGAGTATCACTAGTATCCAATCTTGCAAACACATCACCATCGGATGTGGACAATGCAATTTGTTCTTAGGTTGGCACAGGTTCATACAAATGCCGTTCCATCGTTACTGCCAGGGGTGGATCCAAAAAAAAATTTCAAGGGGGCAGGTCTAAATGAGTGAAAAAAGTGGATCTGGACCTTTCTAGTGTTGCTGAGTCTGTCGATTTCCTACTAAATCCAGTAGTTTTTCAATGGCTGGCACTGATCCCAATATTGGCGACTTTTTCTCTGCGCTTGCATTGCGGACGTTTGCCCATTGGCCACAGTTGTCGCCAGCTGGCACGTTAATTCGAAATGAGTAATAAAACCTTTTCTCGTAATTAAAATGAATAATTAATTAAAATTGCACCAAAATATTAAAAAATGGTATAAATTTTGATTTGAGGCATAAACAAAATTCATAACACATATATTTTAGAATTTGAGTGAAAATCAACTTCTATATGGGAAATATATGTGTCATAAACTTTGTTTATGCCTCAAATCGAAATTCAAACAATTTTTATATATTTTGGTGCAATTTTTATTAATTATTTATTTTAATTACGAGGAAAGGTTTCATTACTCATTTTGAATCAGCGTGACAGTTGGCGCCAACTGTGGTCAATGGGCAAACGTCCGCAACGCAAGCGCAAAGAAGAAGTCGCCAACATTGGGATCAGTGATGGCTGGCAGTAAGAAATTTTGATTTCCGTAGTAAGTAGTGACTTCTAGTAGTTTTCAAAAATCCGACAATAGGAAGTAATTATGTCCGTAGGATGAGAAATCTCTAGTAGTTTTTTTCACGGAGCAGGTTTAAGAAAATGTTTTCTTTCATCGTACAAATGAGCACATTTCTCATCTCTTTTTACTCTGATACATCGGCATATAAACTGGACCACTCATGTCCACTGCGCATCCATTTTGGTGTAGAAAAGAAGGGACATAGGATCCATCCGCGGTTGTCTCCGTCTTGCTTTATCTGATTGGCTCTTGGTTCGGCTCAGGCGTGTATGAGTAGTTAGGGGGACCCTCAATGGGGACTCAGCGTCGGTATTGATGGCCCAAATAATCCGAATAACGGAAAAAATGGCTTTTATGTGCTTTGTTTGTCGAACGCGAAGCGACGTGGGCGACATGCGTTCATTTCACAGATAATTATATTATTGTATTTTGGACTGAGGGAACGTTCACATATTACTTAACGAGATGCAACGGTGTAAACAAAATGAAAGTGCGTTACGTAATATGTGAACGTTCCCCCAACGTCATAACCTAGAAAAACTTTTATTTACAGCATCGACATATAATATTCATGTGTCGATGATAAATTTTGAAATTAATATTATGTGCTACATAAAATATAATAAATAATATTCGTTTCAATTTATTTTGCATGAAAATCTATGAAATGCTTATATACAGTGGCAATTTCACTATGAAAATTAATTATTAACATAAAAAATTAAACAAGAAATTGTATAAATTATTAGAAAAAATTTTATGAAATATTTCATTATGTCGAACATTGGAAATATAAATATCCACACAATGCTTCATATATTTTTCCAAACAAATAGTTTCTGGAACTTACATGGGAAAGTTTCGGGAATTATTGACTGGAAAAATAGATTTTGGGCAGTGTGAATAATGAAACGGGATCCACAAAAGGCTAGCGCCGTCACTGCGCGCAAAGGATAGAGCACTATCTCCTCTTCTTTCTACTACGTTCGAGTTCACGCATCCAGATGAGCGACCCAGTTTATATGTCAATGCTCTGATAAGAGAATAAAAAAAGAACTTGAGAATATTGATCATATCGATACACTTTCGAGAGTATCTCGGAACGATTTATGTACTACGTTCCATTCCACATAAGTTGAAGCTAAATTCAGATAATCAGATGTTAGGTTCAGTTTGGTTTGTTCACCTTGGAATTCCATCGTCAGACGTGAGGGTCGTTGAGTTAGTCGTGTAGAATTTCAAATGCCGTTTGACTTGCATTCGTCTTTTAAGTGAAAGACAATGGGACCATCGTACCATCGAATGTGACAAGTTTGTTTTGTATATATAGAAAATATAGAAAATATATAATATATATTTGAATATTTACATTTATTCCAAATAATAGCAGAAATATTTATCTCATGGAAGCAGCTCGGAGTATCTTTATTTGGGTAGTTTTACTTTTTTATGCGGCAAAATTATGGATATCTCTAGTTCCCAACACAGAAACATATACTATAAATGATAATTTCTTATTTTTCAAGATTTTTACATTTGAATACTCTTCCCGCGGAATTGAAATTTCTAGTAGGATTTCTGTCTTCGTCTGGTAGGAATGTCTTGCGCAGACTTGGCAACACTGGACCTTTCACGGCGAAAAGGCTCAGCCGGAGGAAGAGACCTCGCAAGAGAATGGCTTACGTTCAGAGGAGAAAAAGTTTGACAGCAAGGACAGGTTTTTACAATTCCAGTTGTAATGGAATAAATCAGTATTTCGGAGTAGCTTTATTCATAAAATTCGGAGACAGAAACGAATTTGAGGTTCTCAAAGGGGCTGGCTTATAGAATGTTTACCTAACAGTGACATTGAACCTTTCATAACAAAAGGAAATTTTCTCATGAGTAACGCGGCACAATGCGCAGATGTTCTTACACTTAAGGTTCAAGTAAGTCATTGCAGCAACGCCTCTAAACATAAGTGTTACCTGTTTTTTTTTTTTTTTAAGAGAGGAGTGAAAAAGAGTATCACAGTCCGAGCATTACCGCAACAATATGAACCTGACTAGCTGCATCGGAGCTTCTGTGATCAATTAACAGTATCTCATCGGAACTCAAAAAAATAGACCTGCTCCCAGCAAGCATCACAGACCAAGTGAAGAATCTCGTTTCTTCTGGGACTAGTGAGATCAGCGAGCGCTCGTCATTGCTCGACGCATCGCGCTGTGACCTTATTATACCTTTTATACCGATCAAGCTTGAATTCCTGTCCCGTACCTTAATTTGTGATTGGGCATGATTAAGCACAATCCGATTATAAGGCACCTATAACTGCCCGGTAGAGTACCACTAATAAAAGTTATGATGGAGAGTGACCTGATGATTATTCCGTAAGATACAGTTATGCGGCACTTATAGATGCGCAGTGCAGTACTAATGTACTTAAAGTTGTGCAGAGTGGTAAAACAGCACATTAGGCTGCACAATACAGTTATGAGGCACATCTGACTGCCCAAAAGAATAAATTATGTACATATGGATGAGTCGTTGAGTTACACGGAACGCGAACCTGCTTAGAACACTACCAACGTGCTTGAAGATGTGTAGCAAAGTTATGCAGGATACACTGTAAAGTATTGTCCATCATAGATGCGCAGTAGAACGAAAATATTTTGTAAATTTCTTTCACGCAGACATTTGTGAAGTGTAAAGCTTCCGATATACATTTAATTGCGTAGTTATGTTCTGTGGCACTTATTGATGTACACAAGATTCAGGATGATCTTCTGAACGCGCAATGAATTGCCATTGCACTCACGGGCGCGCAGTGAGATTTTATAGAACTTATAAATGCATAGTTGTGTGGCGTAGCCATGAAACTCTACTACGCATTTTTGAGTGCCGCGGAACTCTAATGCGCAGCTATAGAAGACACCGTGGGCTACACAGTAGAACTCTCTTGCCCATCTTTTAGTGTCATAGAACTCTTCTGCACGATTCCGAATCTAGTCGATAATTTTGGTCCTCTTCCATTCATCAAACCCGATACATACATATTTCATGAATGTAATTAACTGGATCTTTGATATTTGGCCAAAATTGAAAGGTTCCTCAACGGTCCGTGCATCCTTAATTATTGAGAGTGTAGGTCCGTAACCTGAGATTTTCAATAACTAAAAGCATAGGCATGGACCAGATCCTTGTTGAAGCATTTCGATTTGGAGATTCATTGAAAGTTAGGGTCTGAGATACCTTGAATCTGCATTCAAATCATATAAATTGATTTGGCATTTTTTTGTATATTTTTAAAGCAACTCAGCTTCTCTCAACGTCCTATGTGACCTTCAGAGTTGAAGTCAGACGATAGCAAGCAATGTGAGTATTATAGCAAGTAGGATTCAAGACCAATTGAGAACCAAGTTTCACACAGAGTATTCTTCCAAAGTTTGTATATTGAACGTTTCGCAAACAATATGCATATTGGTAATTTGCATCAGAAAATTCTCCATCGTTCGATTGGAAATAAAATGCTCTTTTGAGTAGCAATTGATCGTCATTCAACTTTCTCCAATTATCAAAATAGCCATAAGGAAATACTCCATCTCTGACTGATGACTTGAATTCTCGGAGAATCCTGCAGTATTGAAGAGTAATTTTCCCATCATCATTCTCCAAATAAGATTCTTATTTTTTAAGGCCACTCGACATAGAACGAAACAAATCCATAAACCAAAGAATTTCTTTTGTACATAAAGCATATTTAGTAACTGAGACGTATTTTTTTTATTTAAGTGTACAGTCTGTGCGCCTACAGAATTTACACTACAGCTTCGCCGACTGGAACCACGATATCCCCCAGTGGAACGCTCGTGATCGCTGTGCCTTACGTCATCTTGTTCAACTTGTTTTTCACTCACTCTTTTTATAATATATAATTGCTGTCCAAACATCCAAATCCCAGCATACATCCCTTGCTTCTTTAGCATTGATGCAACTTTTCAAACAAGCCCGAGTGTCTTTACGGCTCTTTGTATTTCTCTTCTTGCAGGTCCCATTTACACATTTCATCCATTCTTTCTTTGGCCTGTCTATGGGCGAGCTCCCATTCATCTTACCTAAACACACTTGCTTTGTTAATCCTTCTTCATCCATTCTTTTAACCTAACTGAACCATCTCAGCGAATCCCTTTCGCTCTTGTCAAACAGTATCTCTTTTACACCACATTCTTTGGGAACCCACTCATTGCTCACTTTGTCCAGTAACGATTTACCGCATATGTTGCGCAGAAATTGCCATCTGATTGCGTTTACTTTTCTCTTGTCCTTTTCTTGCTTTATCGCTTTCAGAAGCCAACCAGTCACTTCATACTGATGATTCCCTCTGTTATCCCTATAACTTTACTAATCATTATTCTAATAAATATTGTGCCTATAGCACTTAGCAGGCTTATCGCTCCATTATTATAATAGTCGCATTGATCACTCCTACACTTGCAGATTGGAACGATGATCGGCTTTTATCAATCATTGGGAACTTTGCTGTTTACAGCACACATATTCAGAAATTCACACAGTCACACGCCACTGCTTTCTATGATGTCGTTCAACGACGTTTCGCTCTCATTCATCATTACACTGATTCCTTGGCTACCTCGCGATTCATTGTCTACTCCTGAACAGATTTCAAGACTATACTCCACCTATATAATCCCACATCCATATTCTTTGTTTCTGATACGCACAAAATATAGAGCTTCCTCTCGCGGATAGTATCTCGCAATTCCTTTTCCTTCAGATCATTTACAACTTTGGTACTCCACTCACCCAGTCTTCTTTAACCACCTTGAACTTTTCGCACGCAGTTCGTTAATAAAAGTGTCAGTCCTGTCATCCGAAGCTATATTATAATTTGTATTACCCATTATGTTGAGTATCTACATAACTACTTACAACAAGCAAGAAATATTTCGTAATTCAAATCATGTCCAAACAAAGAGCCTAATCGTCATGATAGTTTATAATTTTAGATAATGGACAGCCAGGATTAATTATCATCAAGCTTCTGATTTCCACAAAGATTTGTTCTAAAATCTTCTCATCATACGATGCATGAATATTTGTTGATGGTAATATCTTGCGATTTTTAGTAGTGATGAACTTATTATCTTCAAACATTTCACCGTTCACTAATGCTTCAAATTTTACTGAGAAAGCAACGTTCACTCTTAAATCTCCGAATTTTGAAAAAATATGATATATTTGTCGAACTATTATTGCTTCTGAATGAACTTGATCCTCTAAAAAATGTTCAAGATCTTTAGAATGTAAAATAACTACACAACCTGTTCCGATGCTTCCTTCAAGAACAGTATGCTTTTAGATTACCTATCGTCCTTTACATGCGTGTTTTTCTTTCAACAGACAAATATTTAATAAATCTCTAAATCAAGGACAATAAGATTATCTTATTAGTTAAACCATTCCCTAATTTGAGCAACCCCTTCCTCATCTAATAAAACTTTATATGCTTCTCTTTGATTAGAATAACTCTTCTACTTCCCCCATGATCAATTCTGTTTGATGATAAATACACATATACACACGCTCAAACAATTTGATTTCAACACTTTGATGCTGACACTCTCTCACGGAAACACCTTCTTCTATAGTCTGCTTGATCCCCTCCTCAGATCGTATAAGGGGAATATTCCTGAGAATTAAAGCGTATTTGTGATGATTGACATTTCCTAGAACACGTTTCGAAAGCAGATGCAGATGAATTCGAAGTTGACAATTCGCTGTTATTTATATTTCTATTAACTGGTATATCTTGTGAGAAGTTGTTGCTTGCAATGCACCTCACATAAACTTAGTTTAGAAACAAAGCTTATGGTAAACAAATGTATTGTTTACATCAATTGTTAAGATTCTTTACTGAAACTATAAGAATAAATGCAGAGTCCACATTTTTAAGAAAAAAATTGGCTATCCTTATCTACTATATATCTCTCTCTCCTTGTCTCGAAGTTGTGGAAAGTTCTGAATATTTTCCAGCCCACATGGAACCTGTGCTTTTTATAAATATGTTTCTAAATTAACTTTATCAAGAAATGTGTCACACAGAGAATGCAGTCAGTCAAATTGATAGGCAAAACAAAATGTCGTACTTACTTATATGAAAATACATTAAAGCTCCTGCATATTTTTCGGATTGAATAAATAATGACCGGACTTTCCTAATTGATATGTATTATCTGCAAGGAAGCAATAAATCATCCTTACTTTTCAGAGCAATACAGCAGCTTTAGGGCTGACTGAGACTCACGCATTATTGGGAATTCAAAGTTGGAATGCGCGACCTGATGGCCATCTAGCGAACTAACCAACATGGCTGCCTATGGGATACACGTAGCATTGTTTACATGCGTGTTGCACTCAAATAACGCGATAATAATTATTTTGTGTCAGATTATTCAGTAAAAAGTACATAAAAAGTTTATTATGGTAATATAGAATCTTAAAATTAGGATTCTCCTGAAACCATAGAAAGGGGAACGATACTCGCAAAGGAAATGTGTGCTTTGTTGTCAATTGTAACTCAAAAGAAGATATCAACACTAATTTGAGTTTCCATAGAGTACCGAAATTTGTCAGTGGTACTGTAACAGTGAAAAGTTTTGTTGGCGAAAGCATAATGAGTTAAGCATATTTGTAATTATTACAATTATATCAATTTCATATACCATTTGCACTACAACAGTGTAGCAACAATTTGCTTGTAACAGTGGTTCGTACCAGCTCTGCAGGTGCAGTCCATAACAGTGACAGACACTTGTTTATTGATCTTACAGTTGTTATTATTATCACGAATTATCGACAATTTTCCCCCCGTAATTGTATGTGGCTCTGAGGCTTATACGCTTGTACGTAAGCACAGTGAATATATGTCAATCCTGTCTTTCCCTTTGGAAGTCGTTCCACACATGATTATGAAACCAGAATTTATCGCTCTTTCACCTTCGATCATGTTTCTGGAAGACAGCGCTGCAACAGCATACTCACACGATGTTTTTAGAGAGAGTAGCAACATTTTTATCACATTTAAATTATACTTTACTTCGATACACGTCTTAAGACTAATCATATGCATATGCTAATCATATGCATATGCTAATCATATGCATGCCGAATCTCATAGGCAGCCATGTTTGTTTTGATACAGCAGCACCTTTTTACCCGCGGTTGATGTTTTCTTTACCTATAACATAATCAGTAAGAAATGAGAACAACGTTTTTGAACTTTATGGGAATTGTTTAATAGTTCATAGAAGAAGCACTATATCGTCTTAAAGTGTGTTGACAATATGTCACCAAAAGAAGAATTGTCTCGACGCAAAAATCCAATTTTCATCAATAATGAAAATAGCTTCCATAACAGCAATGTCGACTCTTCACGATAATCAGAGTGGAAAATCAATATGTATATAAAATAAATAGTAAAATGATATAATTAACCTTTTTATCAATCTCATACGAACAGGGACATGTGGAGGCACACCTCGCAGGCACGCTCCTAACACAGACATGTACTAACAGTAATAAGTACAGATAATTGCATGACGATCTTACAGGCTAGTCTCACACGGATACGTATCAACACCAATTGGTCAGGAATCTCACTTACTATACTACTGATGCGTAATGGGTTAAGAGAAAAATATAAATTCGTCAAGTAAAAGAAAAAGTCATTTATGCATTAACGAAGAATATAGTAACAGTGAAACTAACAATTATTCCACAGCCTACTCTTGTGTCATAAT
>WSXT02231732.1:0-16207 GCA_011762715.2 Neuroterus valhalla | reverse complement strand
AACTAATATTGATTGAAATAATATACGTTGGATTAAAACAATTTGATATAAAGAAGTTAACAATGAAAGAACAGAGATGCGCGCCTTGGCGCGCGTTACGTTCCTAGTAAAAAATACAACCCTAGACGATTTTGCGATGAGGCGCATAGTTTTATGTTTTAATCGTTATAACGCTTGATATTGAAAATTTGATTTTCCGGCGAAAGTATGCAGCGCTCGGGAAAAAACTTTGAGGAATCGTTCCTTACGAAATGGCCTACAAAATTATTTTCAACTTTATTCGATGTTATTTACTCCGGTTCAGGATTTTCAAACATCGGTTTTTTCCATTTCTATTACGAGTTCAGGCTCGCATTTATCACCTGTGACGAAGTTTACAACTTGCCTGTCAGACAATGGTTTTCAACCGCAATCGCTCTCATTGTGATCATTTTCGAACCATTTTGAGAGAAATTTTCTCCATAATTTTGCCTAATAATGTGGTTCAGACAAAATTCAGAAATTCGATCCAATGTTTCTTCTTGAACAGAGGATTCTGAATGTTTTCGAAAGCATAAAAGCCAGATAGAGGATCCTGAATATTGTCTGAAGCTACAATATTGTTGAAGACGATTAAGAGAACTAAGAGCGCTTTGTCAATCCCTTTAAAAACTTGGCAGCTCCTTCTGATTCTTTATTGAATAATAGACGTCGTAACAATTCTTCTTATACAGTTTCTTCGCGTCGCGACTGATCCTTGATCCATGGGCTGTATCAACGCCGTCACGTTAGGAGGCAAATATATATAAAACTTGAAAGTTTCCGCGGATCGTGTTTAGTTTCTTGACAATTTTTGATTCCCTCTTTCAAAAAAATTATGTCAGTCGTTTTTTGACGTTTTTTTGATGTTCCTCTCAAAAAAATTATGAAAGACACTTTTCGAAAGTTTTGAATTTTGTAAGACTTTTTTCTTAACTTTCGATTTTTTCCTTGAAAAAATCATTACAATCTTTCTTCGACAGCTTCAAATTTTCCCTCCTCAAAAAAATTTTGAAAATTCCATTTTAAAAGTTTTTGACTTTTGAAGATTATAAAGTCGTTTTTTGATATGCGGGTGGCTCCGCCCCAACTCCTGCTGCATCCCGTCATGCAAGTCGCTCGTTACGGCGTAGGTATGGGAGAAAATATCGTGTACCACTCGAGACATGTCGATTGTCAAACAGTTGGGACAAAAAGTGGAAACCTTTCTAGTACACGCGAAATTATAAACATGAGTACGAACGTACGGAACACCAGATTTGTTCTCGCAGAATTCAAATAATAACGTGCTTTTGAGAACATTTAAAAGTCCGCGCCGGGCTTGGTAAAATTTCGCGTAGTGAATGAATAAATAATGCAGTTATGAATCAAATAATCTCACAACCTCAAGTTATTTTATTTGATCTTCTTGATCATTTCTCGGATCTACAGTTTTGGACCTACAACTTTTTTGCGTGTTTAACGAACTCTATTTTGTGGCAATAGTGATTCACCTTCCATCGGGACATATCCGTCAGGAAATCTCGTGCGAAATCATCTAGATTTCTTCCGAAAACGATTCGCACAACGTTTTAGAATAAAAACTTTTTGGAATAGAACACAAACTCTGATGTGAAGCGTGCGTGAATTTCAGCAAGTAAAAATTGTGAATTTAGACCTTGTGTAAACACTGTGATATCAGTGTTGTTAATTTCCGTGAAATCTGTGTGTGCGAAGAATAAAACTGTGTGCCTAATTTCCTTTAAACCCATAAGCAGCAACGGACAACAGAATTGTATCGTCCAATCAGCTTCGGATCCAGAGGAAGGTGGCAACATGGTGGGATTGCTGTACCGCGGAATCGCTGGGTCGCGCCTGCGTTAAATCGCAAAATCAGGACCACGACAACGGGGTGTTCAGCGTGAACCTGTATAGCGGTCGTCCGCTACTTCAATACCGAATATCATTTTCAACCCGGTGAACCGTTTCGTAGTGCTTCCAGAGTGTCTATATTCTATATGACTGTGTAAGTGGCAAGTGGTTAGTGTAAACAGGCCTGTGGGGTCGTTGGCGAGTATCCTCGTTTTGCCGGCCGGCAACGGCCATTTTTAAATAGTGAGCCACGTGCACAAGTTTACGCCTCCCTGATAAGAATAACTTCACCCTATTTTTGAATTATAATAAGTTGCGCTATTACGAGGCATGACCTCTAGCAATAAAAAACTGACCAACTCGGGGAATGCCATTCAAGAAGGACCTGAGTCACTTTTGAACGCGCCCTACCCCACGGAAGATATCGAAAAAGGCGCGAATGCGCTTGTGTTCCTTAAGAACCAAAGTTTTGAAGGCCAGGGTTTCCAACCGGTTACTTGGTAATAGAACAAAAAACAGAAGATGCAAGGTACGATGCGGTCCGAGTCGCAAGACATCCCTGATATAGCGCCCCTAAAGCCCCTCCCAGAGGATACTATTGAGGATTCGGACATGGACTTTGATCCTAATGTCTTAATAGGAGATCCCAATGATCGAAGCATCATTCCGGAGACGCAAAATCTGGTAAATCCCTTTAAATCCACAACCCTGAAGTCGGCGAAACCTAACCCCAATTGAAGAAAATCTGAAACTGCTGAAACCTCTTTTAGGAAATGGAACCCCCACCGAGGTACAGTGCCTTCGAAAAGGGTGACTGCTCAATCATTGTTCAACGTCACACCACCTCTAAACACTCGTTTAGAGACCTTGCGGCCGACTTCTTCAAAAACACTTCTTGGGCGTAATTCATGACGTTCAAAGCAGCGGTTTCGGCAAACTCAGAATTATCGCCAAGTACCAAAAAGCGGCTAACACCCTATTGGATGAAATCCCTTAAAAAATCGATGGCCTTATCACATTGGTCCCCTCTAGTATCATGACATGCCAGTGCGTTATTCGTGGCGTCTCGCGGAATTCCCGATACAGAAATTCTGGAGAATCTCGAAATTCTTGGCCCTGAGCTGAATGATGCACCTCACTCTCAGACCCTGACAGCTCCTGCAGTGTCAGCGAAGTCAAAACTCCCTTCACGATTTGCATGAAAACAGGCAGATCCTCACTAAAAATCAAAAAAGATCCGTCCTTCAAGCCCTCTCATATCAACCTTCTAGCCTGATAGAGCCCATAAGCGAAGTTCTCGATTATCAACTCGACGATATCTTCTTTGGTGAACTTGGTGGAAGTTATAGCTGCGGGTCCTCTTAACGCTCAGCTTAATAGATTGAGAATCGTCCAGTAGAATTGTCGGGGCGCCTTAAATAAACAAGGCCACCTATGAAACATCCGCGACGATTTCAAATAAAAGATTTCAAAATCATAAGTGCAGATATGCTATCTAACAGCCGCGGTGGCTTAGCTATTGTCATAAGAAGGGGAATCACATTCTCCTAAGTCACTTCTGTTCCTAATTTCAACGACAAACTTTGAAATTTGCAATTTGAGTGGGAACTTCTTCAGGTGAGCTGCTCATTGTTTCTTTGTAAAAAGTACCCGCCAGCGATAATTTTATTAGTTCAGAGATGTGGACTAGCGTGTTCAACTCCATTCATAATGTAAAAGCTAGTTCAGCTCTTATTTCTGAAGACTCCACATCTCATAACTCACTTGGGGGAGTTTGTACAATTGAATTAGCTCTGCCCTAGAACCAACAGATTTGATTACCCTGAATACAGGAGAACCCAGTTACTGCACTGGATCCGAAGGTGCTCCTTCAATCATCGATTTAACCTTCATAACCCCAAACCTCTTCAACATACCCTCTCGGAGTGTTTGGATCGACATCTTGGGAAGTGACCATTTTCCTATGGTCTCAAGGCTAGGATTCTTAACCCCAATCTCCCCATTCTTTTTGCACAAATATAATATTGAACGAATGATTGATCCACCTCTGACTTCCACCTCTCAGATTCTATTTCTCAAAACGAAAGTGTTTCTAATTCCCAATCCATAGACTGTAAAACTAAATATGAAGCTTTTATTGGAAGTGTGGACGAAGCTGTCACCATTTCTTGCCCTCCTAGCGAACCTGTTAAAATCATGAATCACCACATTTCTCATAAGGAAAAATTTATCCCAGTGTAGAGGAGATAAGAAATGAATTTACTTACATGAACTTGAATAATGTAGAAGCAAATACTATGCGTTCACTTAATACTGCTCGTAGGGAGCAATTTCTGAAAATTATGTGAGTCTTTGGATGAAACAGCCCAAATCTCAAGAGTTTGGGGAGTTATTATATGTTTTAGAAACAAATATACCCAGCCAGAAAATGCGTCCTGCTCAAGAGATGAAGAAACAATAAAGAGCCTCCACGTTCTAGCAGAGGAACTGTTTACACCAACGGTCTTCTTTTATTAATTTTCTGATAAGGATACTTTCTAGGACAATGAATTCCTAGGAGCCCTTCCACGATGTCCGTATTATCCATTGCCTTGGCTTTATTAAAAACCAGATCTTCCCCAGATTTAGACAAAATGGATTATAACATTATATTGCAGCTTCCGCAACAAGTCCAGACAACTCCTCTCGAAATCTACAATGAAAGTTACCGGTCCGGCCCTTTTCCAAGCTCTTGGAGTGACTTTCTCGTCTTTTTTGTCCCTGAATCAACCCCTGGAAAATTTCGTCCAATCTCTTTAGTTTCGTACCTCTTCGAGGTAATAGAAAAGCTTATTTACAACCGACTCTCGTGGTATGGAGAACACATCCATCTCCTATCTCCAACACAGTTTGGTTTCAAGAAAAGAAAATCCTGCGCTGATAATCTCGTTCTACTGTGAACCGAAATCTTTTCGAGTATTGCCAGT
Organism: Neuroterus valhalla; assembly: GCA_011762715.2. Classification (NCBI taxonomy): domain Eukaryota; kingdom Metazoa; phylum Arthropoda; class Insecta; order Hymenoptera; family Cynipidae; genus Neuroterus; species Neuroterus valhalla. Next base: position 11,372 of record WSXT02231732.1, on the reverse strand, counting down.
GGCGAGATTGTGGCAGACCTATTCCTGGACCTCAAAGGTGCTTTACCTAGCGTCATTCCTCATATTCATATTGAAGATCTCGAAGAAATTAGTGTCCCTGCCGAACAGCCAGATTTGTATGCAATTCCATCTCTTGCGAAAACGTATTCTTCAAAATAATGTTGAACTAGTGGGCCCGATAAATTACTCTATTTATACAAGAAAAAATTGCCAGCTTATCCCTCGAAATTGCATCATCGTCGAATTTGCAGATAACATTTCTATTGTCTGTCGATCTCCTTATCCTGCTGTACGTATCTAATCTCTCCAACAAAACCTCAATGCACTTGCGGAATTTTCAAAACAAAAAGGTGTCAAAGTCTGTCAAAAAAAAATTGTTTTTTTTTTATTAGCCGGAACCTTGAAACCTCCAACACAGCATATACACTATCACTGAACAATCGCCCCCTCCCCTCAGGTAAGATTCCTTGGTATTATTTTTGACTTCAGTTTTCCTTTTCAGTTTCACTTTCTATACTTGTGCAATAAAATTAGAAAAATATTGCACATTTAAAAAATTCTGAGAGGCACCTGGTGGGGAGTAGGCCCGATCATACTCAGGATGGTCTCTGTCTCCCTCATTAGAAGCAGTTGAGATTACGGATCTCATGTTTTTAACTTTGCGTCTTATAAATACTTTGGAAAAATAGAACAAATTTGTAACAAAGCACTAAGATTAGCCGTCGGTTATAGGGGCAGTACCCCCATCAATGTAATGATGACAGAATGCTGTGAACCTCCTTCCAAAAGAAGATTTTATTTTTTCGCTGGAAAATACGTCATCAGAACCTTTTTAGACTTCAATCAACCACTCCAAGATATGTTAATAGCACCATCTGAACACATAAGAATTACGTCATTAGTACTAAAAATCAATTAGTCCTTCTTAATGCGTTTGATAGTGTCAAAGACTTCAAACATCAGATCCGTAGGTCAAAAACACATCCCCAGTATGAATTTCCATACGGAAACATGCTAATTTCTCCTTATATCAACAGAGCAATAGGTAAGCTAGTCCAAAAAAGTCTCTCTCCTATAGAGCATTTTCGAGACCTAGAGGATATCGAATCCGAGGACCTCATCCATTTTTATACAGACGGTTCAAAATCAATACCTGAATCAATAGCTAGTTGTGCTCTGATATCCCTAGAAACCCAATCAACCAGAATGCGGGAACTTTCGAACTTCGCCTTTATTTCCTCGATTGAGGCCAATGCTTTACTCTATACGCTTGATTGAATTATTCAAAATCGATTTCCCAAGTCAGTAATATTCACAGATTTACTAAGTGTCATCCGAAGCGTTTCACCTGAATCCCCTGGTTCCATAAATTCTTACTTGGTCTTTATTATCAGAAATCGTTCAGCAGTCTTCAAAAAACCGGATTTTTCGATCTCTCTGGAATAGATCCCTGGACATAAGGGTATCTCAGGAAATGTAGTGGCGGACGTGGCTGCTACGTCAGGAGCCAAAGACGCCTCCCTTCTCAATATCGCCCTTCCTTTCTCTGACTTCTTCGGCACTGGCCGATGAACCTTAGATGAGATTTGCGACAATTAATCCACAGAGATAGGGACAAATAAATGTGTCCTGTTTACCCAGCAATACTGCAAATGTAGTAAAAAACGCTAGTTCTCATCATTTACTGCCCCTAGTGAGTGGATAGTCTCCCTTCTTCGTATGAGAAGTAATCACTATGCCTTAAATGCTAGCCTCGCACAAAAAAATACAATAGCTTCTGAGAAGTGCCCCTGTGATTCAAAGGTCGATAAAGACCTGGATCACATCCTATGGGCTTGTCCCAGATTCAATGCTTACAGACCAGACCTAACCAAAGCTCTAACAAAAATTTTGAGATGCCCACCTCCCTCTTGCTCTTTTGAATTATTAGCCGACACATGCATTCAAACTGTCAGTCATTTAATCCGGCCTGACACTCTGTATCAGATCCAGTGGAGTACATTCAAACCGAATCATCCCATTATTATGGTTGACTTATAGGCGTGAGAAAAGTTAATGAAAGATAATCGTCAGAGAATTCATTTGCAACTCCCTACCAGTCGGCTTACAGTCTTCAGAGAATAAAAAAATAGATGGATTTCCGGCTGAGGGAGCGTGAAAGATGAACGCTACCAAAATCAATGAATCCGCAGCAAATAATAGGAAAAAATATTATTTTCTATGCTCAGATTACATTTGATTTCAGGACTGGAGGAAAGAAGTCACCGGCACTGATCCATATAATACACTAGATAGAAGATAGCTTTGTATTTTGAAGTTGAGAGGGTCCTCTTATCTCGCGGTTCCAAAAAAATCGATTTTTTTGTGCATTGATTCAAACTATATGTATCTGAGAACATGTCACAGAAAGGACTCCGTGAAGATCAAATAGCTTTGCATATTCCCGGCTATCGCAAGGCCCTTGTCTCCGGCCGATTTTGAGAAACTAAGCGCGGCGCGACATGACCACCGTTTTTCTAGTAAAAATCATTGTCTGAAGATTTCACTGGTCCATCCTTGACATTTGATGAACGTGTGAGGGTGTGTTAATGGTTTCTCAATTTTCGTTCGATATAGGATAATCGTCTTAGTTAATTATACATTTAATCGAATTTCAAGCCATTGTTGGGGAATTTTTTGATCAAAAATTGTATAAAAGGCGTGAGCAATCGAAGGGCTATTCTCGTGTCACTGGCCGCGTGAAGAAAAGGAAAAAATAACAGCCCTTTTTTGGCGGAGCACGATACGCAATTTCCATGGGCGGTCGTTGAGAGCAGAAATTTCTATGGCTCCTTCTTATTGTTTTATTGAGTTTGTTTCGGTTTTTTCTGTTTTTTCGGTATTCGCGTTTCGTTTGCTCGGTATGGGACATAAGGGTTTGGATAAGTTTTGCGGTTTTATGGATATTAGCGCTGGAATAGCAAATAATACCTATTACAAGTGCCTTGAAAACGTCGAAATCGCCGCAGCTGCTATCTACGACGCCGTGTTACGGACTGCTGTCAACGAGAAGCAAGCATTAAACGCAAAGCATGGGAACGTGGCCGAAAATTTGACTGTTTCGGGAAATGGCACATGGAAGAGGCAAAGCTCTTCTTCCTTATTCAGCGTCGCTACTCTAATCGGGGTACTCAGCGGAAAGGCAGTGGACGCGATGGAGAAATCAAGCTTCTGCCGAATCATGCTGCACTGAAGAAAAAACGATGGACGAAAAAACTGAGGAATTCGAGGAATTGTATGAGAGCCATGAGCAGCATTGTTCCATTAATCATTCAGACAGTGCTGGGAAGATGGAAATGGATGCCGTTGTAGAAATGTTCCAGGCATTAGTTGAAAAACACGGTGTGAAAGACATACAATACATTGGTGACGGAGACAGCAAGACGTTCAAAGGAATCATGGATTCAAAACCATACGGCGATGAGATAATCGTACGGAAGAAAGAATGCGTCGGTCATGTTGAGGAGCGTACGTGGACGAGATTGCGAAAACTGAAGAAAGAAAACAAAGGTATCGGCGGGAAAGGGAAAGTTGACAGGCAAACTAATCGGCGAACTAACGAAATTTTACGAGCTGACGATTCGATGAAACTGCAATTCTGTAGAAAATATGCGAAACGAAATCTGGGCTCCCCTCGAACACAGCTCGCCCACGAACGAAAACTCTCAACATGCAAAGTGTCCCAGCGGCGAGGGCAGTTGGTGCAAGTTGCCTCAGGCTGAGGCAAAAGGACCTTTAGAGCCTTTTGAACATGACAGGATCCCAATCGCTCCTTCCATCGTTAAATTATCGAAACCCACCTAGAGATGGGCAATCTCGATTCGATTCTACGAAGACCGATCTTTTTTTTCGATTAATCGATTGGAAATCGATGTTTGACCTTCCGATTAATCGGTTGGATCGATTTTTTTCTTCGATCTTCACGAACGATTCTCCTCTTTCTGTTTGTTTATTTCCCCTTCAAATTTAATGGTTCAACTGTCAACTTTAGCGAAAAGTAATGTTTAGTCAGTGTTTCCAGTGAATAACGGTAAACTTTGAGTAATTAGTCTGCTTCATAAGTTATCACAAGTTCAATTCTTAGTTTCATTTTTTTTCTTTATACCTTCTTATTATTCAGAAGTTTATCGAAGATGACTTCAAAAGTCAAAATAAAAAATCTCATGGACTTGCAAATCCTCGTAAAATTGTTTTACCGGATTTACCCTAGTAAACTATAATATTGTTTGAATGAAAGGTAACTTTTAGATGAAACTAATAATAAAAAATGTCTTCGAAATTCATACACGAGACGCTAAACTGTCGACACTTGTAGCGTTTTTGAAATCGTTGTTAAAATGTATGCATAACCTCAAAATTCAATAATGCAGTAATCTCTGCTGATGGTTATTCATAAAATCGAATAAAATTATTGATTGTAATGAATTTGAGAGGACATAGTTTTTATCCTTTCGAAAGGAGAATAGTCCACAGATAAATTTTTTGTCGAAAATCATTTAATCTCAAGTTTTATGTTTTCTCTTGGATTAAAAAAAAAATTCATCTCTTTCTGATCTTTGTAATGAATGGCTGATTTCATGTTCTGGAAGATTCTCTACAAATCTATTTGGATTGGTCTGATTATAAATAAGTTAATTAGGAATCATACCCTCAGTTAATCAACATTTGATTTTAAATAAATACAGGCTTTTTTAAAAATATCAACCATCGAAAAAGTATCTGAATAAATTATTTATCGATACAAATTGTTTTCAGAAATTTTTTTCAGGTTTTACGTTAAGACCATTTAATTCTTGCCGACATTTTTTATGCAACAATTTACGTCCGCCTTGGAAAACAATTAAACACGTTTGTATACAACATTTGGTTCAAAACTTTGGAAAAAAATTTTTTTTTGAGAAACTATTTCAAAATCTTGAACCAATTGTTGTATACAAACGTAGTTTATTGTAATACTCCATATCTATCTCAGAAACTTTATCGTTATAATACTTAATACTTCAGAAATTGTGCAATTCCAAAAAAAAAAAAGTTCTTGATTAGCAAATATAGCTTTTTTAGGCCTGATTTTCTTCTTTTAATAATGTAAACATCTTTTTTGAAATATTTATATCCACAAAATTTGCAAGTAGCACTTTTATCTCCAAGTGTTATGAAACATTTTTGAAAATATCGATTTTTGGAGATCGATTCAAGAATCGATCTTTTTAACCGATTTATCGATTAAATCGAGTCAGGAATTACAGATTGATCTTTTAGAATCGATTCTTTTTTTTTCGAAGATCGCCCATCCCTAAACCCACCCAAGGAAGTGTATCGTCTGATGACTTACTAGAAAGCTGCGTGGGAGATCACACCCAAAACATTAACGAGTCTCTAAATAGTGACATTTGAGCCTTGGCGCCAAAACATTTGCATTCTGTCCGGCAGGTGGTCAATGTTGCGACTCATTTGGCAGTTTGCATTTTTAACGGAGGATATTCGTTGATCTTGGAAGCTATGGAGGTAATGCTAATCCCCTTGGGGCCTGAGATTGCAGCGTGTACTACTCGACTCGACGTGGAACGCACAATCACTCCGATCGCAAGGTGAGCGATGTGGTAGAACAGGCCCAAATAGAACAGAGGGAGAAGAATGTGGACAACTAATAACATCTACGTGATGAGGAAGCAGAACTCTTTGGCCCTGGTATAGAAGATTAACTTTTAAGTTACAGCAATCAAGTTATACACCGTAATTTACCTTCAAACGCGTTTCTCCGAAAGTAGTGTTTTTTTAGCTGCTTCAGGAAACATGCTGCTATGTTTTCCCGATTACAATTGTTGAAATTTTATTTTGTTCCATTTTTACAGCCCCTTATAGGTAAAAAAATGACGTGAAAATTTCAATTTCTTACAAATTGCCTAACTTTTACTCATTGCGAAATAAAAAAAAAATCTATCTCGGGAAAACATGGTCAACGTAACTATGATTATAAAGAATATCGATTTTTGATTTCAGCTCACCCAATTGGCTACGAGTCTGCTTGAGCGGGGCCATTGCAGTTCTTGAATTCATGTCTTCGATGACATTTCAAGGCCACGGGAGTTTTTTTCCCGTCTTAAAAAATAAGATTTGTAAGTCAAAACATGTATCTCTGAATGAACAAAAATTTAGGTATATGCAGTAGATCTTTTGTAATTAATTCCTCAAATGAACGCTCAATTTCTTGCCTCGAGAGTAGAGAACCCCCTTAAAACGCGGAAGAGATAGAAGCTGTCAAGTGGAGTATGTATGTTATGTATTTTCTTGTTCTTGACGTGCACGTTGGATAGAGCACGGTCGCTTTTGCACACAATCAGCTGCGCCAACATCATGCTCCACTCACGACTTTGACTCGGCTCACATTTGTCATGTCATCCACTATCCAGTGTATGGTACAGACCAATCGTCACCGGGCTTGTGACCAATTTCGGCACTGTCAGAGCCACCCTGGTAAGAGTTGTGACAACGAGGAAACGGCCCCCAAGAGAGTTGCGGCACCGAGAAATCCGGATCAAAGTGACCTCATGGGACTTTATCGGTAAGAAACTTCATCAGACATCAATAAGTTAGGTAGAAATTCAGGTGAAGTGAATTATTGATAAAATCGTAGTATAAGAACGAATGAAGTTGCATAATTCAAAGAAGTTGGTAAGTGAACATTATTGCAAATCGGGGTAAAGAAATTTGTGAATTATCAAATAGAATATTCAATCATTGACAATTCTAGTTAATACCTGGAACCCAGTAAGGGAAGGTTGTCGAAGTGGAACATACTTTTAAGGTAAGTCTATATTTTTTATTGGATAAATAAACAGTTACAAACTTCTTGGTCTAGAACTTAATTTATTTAACTCAAAAGAATGTCAATTCAAGAGAAAGGTATTTAGGGTTGGTCGATGTAGTTAAGGTTGGTCAACTCCCAGAAACTGATTCAAACGCACTTTTATGGAAGAGGGTAATGCATTCCTTTTTTGCGATAAATTTTTTACAACATCACATGGAGATAAGGTAAAAAAATCATTCATAATCTATTCTGAGGGTAGGGCGAGTGCCTCTCTCCAAATCCCTTAGCTCGCCTCGCCCACAATCGAAATTTCTTCACGGGCGAATGCCGGTGGGACAAATCGCGTGATCCTAGCACTGATCTCTATGTAATAACTGGATAGTGTATCCTGTGTGAAAAAACGTCTGACAACGTGTTACGAATTGAAGGCCTAGTTGACATGTTGAGTCAGGGCAGTTTCTTACTTTTTACCAGTATGTGTCGCCCAGTGTGCTTGTGTGCTCAGATCGGAAACTAAAGTCAGTGACTAACACACGCGCGCTGTGTTTGAGTGACACGGCTCGACGTATATGTCGAGCCATGTCGCTCACACACAGCTGGTTGCACCATGTTGAGAAAGTTCGGTGACTTGACGTGGTATCAATTCCGAACAAACCAGCCTATCCAATACACCATCCAATTAGTATATAGAAATCAGTGGATCTCAGTGAATCTGAGATTTCTGTTATATATTAAAAATCGATCAATTCAACAATCAGAATTCTTTTTTTTTGCTTTTACTTGTGGCCAATATGCAATTTAACGATCTTCTTATATAATTCTATTACAATATATTCGTAGAAAAAAAATGGTGGTCACCCTTAACAGCATGCATCATTTCACATTGAGACACCGCAGCGAAACAATCAAAAAACGGAGCAACCCGTAAGACACGTTGTTAATCATGAAGTACATAACTTAAAAACTGGTAACCTTGTGAGTTTTATGCTTTGGATACAACTCTTTCGACTTTCTGAGAAAAAAGAATGAAATACTTTCAGCACTTTCGAGAACGTCACGTCAGCACTTCACTCCCGCCAAACAAGCTCGAGATAGACAAACCTATATCAAAGTTTGGTACGACCTTTAGTGGTATCAATAGGATAGCTCATAAGTGTCGCTAGATACATACGAAAAAAAAACAATTGCCCAACCTTGGCTGGAGTCTGACCTCGACAACCATCCCTTAATACAATTCGACAGCCATTATAAAACACATCAAATTTAAAAGTAATCATGCCTGTCTCACGAGGTCAGAGAGCAGCCAAAGGGGCTTTACGAGGGGTGAAAGCAACTGCTCCTGTCTCCCGTAGCTCAACCGAATTAGTCAGAATAACACCTGAGAATGGCAATCGGGATGGCGATACTAGAGGATACGGAAATTCGCTTGAACTCCCTACCGGAAGTACTCTTTTTGACAATGTTATAAGAAATCAAAACACTGGAGAGGCGTGTGTTTATGTTCAGGTTCACGTCAGTATTTCGTTACAGGAAATTCTAGAAACTTAAGCTCAGATTCGAGCGCTACAAGAAGACACTAATCGATCATTTCAGGATGTAGCCCATATCGAGAGGAAACTTGGAACAGCAATTCCTGAATACGGGTCGCAGTTGAACCGAATTCTGAATAGGCTTTCAAATCAAATTATGGAAAATACACCACTTGAAGAAGCGTCAGGGATCTGTGAGACCTTTCGAATCACTACTGCAGGAGATTTGCTTGTGGTCTGGATAAAGATGTATGATCTTAGATTAGGGGCGAAGATGTAAGTACTTTAGAGAGTGCTATCGCATTTATTTCATGAATTATTATTTTCATCTATCAGATTCTCATGTGAAATTATGTAAATATTATGATCATTTTATCTAAAGAAAGGGAATAATCCAATGAATGATTTCTAGAAAACTGAAATTCGTTGGTAACATACATTTTTTACACATTTTTCTATAAAAAGTGTTTAAAATTTTTGAATGTGGTATTTCGGAGCCTAAAATACAATCATTATTCAGGAAATTATATTTCATACGTAGATACAAGCATTTAGTCGAAAAATAGTTGTTCTTGTTTAAAAGTGATCACTTTTGCTGATAATCTGAATATTCGGTGGTAAAAGGAATTTTCGCGACGTTTGAATTCATTTGTTTTCTTGAAAATTAGACTGTTTGGTTGACAATTTATCCTTCCAAGTTGAATTTGAACTATTCAGTTGAAAAGATCTTTTATGGTAGTAAAATCATTTATTTCGTTAAAAATTACTTTTTCATGGATGGTTCGTCCTTTTAGGTGAAGGATTCACGTTTTTGGTTGAAATTAATCCTGTTTCTGAAAAATTTATCTTTCGTAGTGTAAAGATTAAATGTTTTTTGAATCATTTGATTTTTTCATTTCAAAAAAATCAATGGTCTTCGAGGAATTGATCGCTTATAGCAGGAAATACATAAACCTCCATCAAAAATCAATCATTCTTGCTTGAGAATACAACTTTGCAGCTTGAAAATTGCACATTCTTCCGAAAAATTCGTCTTCTTTGTTTGAAAACTCAACTATTCATTCGAAAATGAATATTTTTACCGTGAAAAATATTACTAGACTTATTTCGAGATTCTGCGTCGTTCATTTATTCAATTATTAGCAATTAAAGATAGCCAATGGGAGCGCTCCTTTATCCTTGGCGGAACCGGCTCGCCAATGCAGCCGCGGCAGCGTTGCCGCCAAGGCTAGAAGATCGCTCCTGTTGGCTATATTGGCTATCTTTGATTGCTAATAATTATTTAACCATCTAAGCGTTAGCAAGATGGCAACTGTCATTCGGGAAAGTGGCACAAGCTCCCAGTAGAACTGCGGTGAAATTCATCGATGATAGCTCCCAGTAGAACTGGGGTGAAATTCATCGATGATGAGAACAATCTTTTGAACCAAATGTCGGGTCTGGTGTGTTGGATGGGGACTATTGTCGAAAAATGTTAGTTTTAGTAGATTCGGTACTCTTCGTTCTTAAAAATAGACTCTCTCTCCCTTCAAGCGTTTGTCAGGACAGGGTCATGGCCAACGCCATAAGAGCGACAAGGATGGTGGTAAAGCACTCTTAGAGCCTCATTGTTTCTGTACATATACGTTGTTCTTGCGTGAATAGGACAATTTGATAGTGTATGCCATAGGTGCTCAGGGAATTGAAGACACGCTCTGCAACTATCCTCTCCGTCCCTGATGTCAGGGCTAAGGGATAGCGTTCTTCGTCCATTGAACCACTCCAAACGAATATAGTAGAAATGGGACGGCAAGCATGTTAGTCGCAGGTATCTTGTTCAACGGCGACAGGTTGGACGACCAAACCGTCGGAGCAGGTGTTTGTATCTGCTTCGGAGAACCTCCTTTACTGATGTTCTATCATGAATGCGGCTCTCAGGTACGCCCAAGTATTTGTGGGTCTCTCCAGCGAAGGTGTCTAATGGCACTTCCATCCACAAGCTAAGGGTCCTCATCTATTCCTACTATCCGTCCACTTTTCAGATAAACCTTGGCACACTTTGCCAATCCAAAGTCCATACTGATTTCTCGTGTGCACCCCTTGACGACACTTGAACCATCTTCAAAATTATCTTTTCCAGAATGCTCACGCCATTAGTTCCGCCACAGAGGTGCCCATCAGAATCGCGAAGTGCGAGAGACAGTAGCAATAGTGTGATGCAGAAGAGCCTCAAAGAGCAGAAGAACATGAAAATCCAAATGTTTTCCTAAGGATTTGATTTTTCAGCTTTTCAGCAAAACATATACTTTATCACAAGAGCAAGGGATTTCATAAACTTCTGCATCAACATCTTACGCCAAGCCCAACATCCTCTCTTAAACTCAACTTGAAAAGAAACAACTACAATCTACAATCAAAGAACTTAATCATAATAAGGACATCATGGTATTACCTGCATTAAAAGACATCACGACAGTAGGAATGGATGAGAAAGATAACGCCAACAAAATCAAGGACCTTTCAACTGACAATACATATAGGAAGGTGGAAAAAGATCCAACTGTTACAATAATCAAAGAAATAAAAACCATCCTATCTTCTAAAGACTTAACGGACTCGCGAAAATCCACAACGACAGCGTTCCACTCAGACAAATTGTCAGCACAACGAACTCACCAACTTACAACCTAGCACGCTTCTTTACCAAAGAACTGAATCCTTTCACAGGAAACTCTAACACTCACGTTCATAATTCTTTCCACTTAATCAAAAAGATACAACAGGTTCACATTCGAACACAAGACATCGTTGTGAGTTTACACGTAGTATACCTCTTGTCACGAAAGTATCAATCTCTGATAGTTGATATCATCAAATGCTTTGCAAATTTTCCCTCTGATCTCATACCCTTTATGAAAGCACTATCTCAACAATACTTACTCTGGAATATTTGTTTATACTCTCTCCCTGTTACGGGTTTTGAGAGTCTCGGCATAACCTTCTCTCTATTCCTTTGC